>JAIPRN010000095.1:0-16920 GCA_025469175.1 Geopemphigus sp. TES_GeoC_2020
CTGCGTGAGGCGGAATGTCAAGCCGCCGTGCGACCTCGCCAACCACCGCCGGAGCAAGTCCGGAGGAAGCACCGACCAGGTCCATCCGCGACCACTGTTCGCGGGTGGGGAGCGACGGCGTGTCTAGCAGTCGGTGTCGTTAATTCGACGACCGTTTCAATTTTCGTTCGACAATCGAATATCGATCAATATCCGCATGTTCGCCCGACATCGTATATCGTACATCGTGTTTAATCGGTCGAATTTTCGTACGCCCGTCCGTCCACCGTTATTTCGTATACCAAAAACCGTTTTGCGGGAACATACGTCAATCGGTAACTATTTATTTGAACGATAATAACAGAAATTATTCGAGTTATATAGAAGTTATATAGAGGCGTCGGCCATCTCTGTGTCGTATCGTTTTCGTTTTTTTTGTATAGATTTCGAACGAAATTAATTGACGAAAAATTCCGACTATTCATCGACGATCGTTCGTACTTATCGAGACGAGCTACCGAAAAAGTAAAAATCCGCTACGTCACAAGTCTCCGGTTCTATTTGTTTCCAAAATTCGAATGTAAATTCCAATATAAAAAACTTTATACCGGAATGGCGTGTGTATAAAATTTTCTCACGCTAATTAAAACGAAAATTATTTCTTGGAGATACAACGAACCCCCTACACTTATATAACCCATATAGTTATCTGCACAACACACACACATACACACTGATTTAGCATATGTCTCTAAAGCCATGGTAGTCAGGCGGCGTGTGTCTTTCGGTAAATAATATCGTAAATTTGTGTAAGAAGGCGTACATGTCTGTAACGTCAAACGAAATTGTTTTCGATACGAACGAGGTGGTCGATTGCCATAGTGGTGTGGCAGCTTGATTTCGGATGTGAATCGCGCTGGCAAAATTGTCACGATAAAAGCATTGGCGATTTATCGTTCGTAATTATATTACACGAACTGATTCACCCCGATTGATTCGTTTTAAATGTACACGCGTGCGCGTGTGTTTAGACGATTCCGTGGCGCGAAAAAATGTAATAATAAAACTCGTCGGTAAGAAAATCGAACTGGCCGTAGTACGTGTGCCCAATATTGTTATCATAATGATCCATGGGCAGTTTAATTTTTCAAATACGATTTACATTTATATTAGCGCAATTTTATAACATGGACGACGGTACGATTATTGTTATTCGAGCGTTTCGTGTACATCGTAAAACCCGACAGATATTTAAAAGCTCGGCCGAAAGAAGCATTGAAATAAAGAAGAACGTACGATATTTTTATTGGAAAAAGCGACGAACGAACCGTGAATATAATTTTTGATCGCTGTATTCGATACTGTAACATAAAATACTATAAAATATTACGTACGAATGTAGAAAATTCAAACGCGGTTCGCGTTTGTTTGTACGATTGTCGTATCTTGTAAATGGGAGCCGTTTATTTGGCGTTTGAACATCGACATAGAAAATTCAACGACGGTTTCGGCCAAAAACAGCGAGAGAGAATTCGTCCCGTTACCGTAATTTGAGTAAAAACCGTGAACGTATTTTAAACGTCCGCGGAGATTATATATATTTATATGTTCGGTTTATTTCTATCGTGGGGCACCGTGTGGAAGAGGTCTCGGCAAACCAAGTATTTTGTACCGTCAAAAACCATAAAATCGCCCTATATATTTGCTCGCGTAACCAATATTATATGACTCGGTAAATGTTTACCGGTCGATTGAAAACGTGTAGTATTACACGATACGCTACGTGACAGATTTATTTTAATGACGATGCGATTAAATCGTTATTTGTTCATCAGTCGTAAGGCGTATTTTATATTTAAACGAAATAGATTAGAAACGAACGAAAGCGCGGCGAATTGAAAATGTCATGTCGACAAATACGAGCGTCGATAAGACACCAGCAGTGCGCGCGTTGTTGGACCTATTGAAATAGTCTAAACAGTCGAACTGGCAGTCCAGCCCGAGTTAATATTCGTATTAGTAGTCCGCTGAGTCAACTTGGAATATTCCGCGGCCTGTAATAATTTCCGAGCGTATACAATTTATTATCGACGGCGATTTATTTTTATATCGTTCGCGTTTCAAAGTAAACAATCAAAGGTAAGTACTTGGGTCTATTCGCATAAATGGAATTGTGATAGTCGAATCTGATAAACGCTTTTTAACGGGAAATTAAGTAAGGTAATATTACGATTAATTGAATTCAAAAACTTATGTCCATTCGTTATAAAACGATTAATTTCAAATCGATTTATTAGCGAGTAAATAATCGATCACGGCATTTGTAAAACAATTTTGAGCCGAGGTTTTAAATATTAAATAGTTCACCATTATATTCGATTCATGGGACATTTTTGCAAATTTTAAATGTACTTATATATAAGTTAATTATATGTTCGGATTTTATCGACTATATTATTATTACGAAATAAAGTTATTTCAGATTAAAATTTGTAGTGTAGCAAATTATACGTATAGAAATAAATAATATATATATATATATATATAACATAATTCTAGCTGTGGTTGAAATCTAGAAAAAAATGTACGTATATATATATATATATATATAAAATAATGTTTATGTAACACACAAGTATAATTTATGAATTGAAATACTCAAATAACTTAGAATCTATATTTAATAACAGATTTGTTTTACATGAATATATACAAAAACACAGATATTATTGTCATATAATCGATTGTTGATCTTTTACAGAAGTCTTTTTTTTCCGTAATAAGTATATAGTATTGTCTTGAAAGTAGTCTTCAATTTCGGATAATTTCATAACGTGAGTCTCAGGTATAAATAACCACACAAAACATGCCGTTAATACCGATACAAAACTATAGAACCACAGAATGCCTAACATACCACCCAATATTACTTTAAGATCCTTGTAAAAATGTACAGCGACAAACATGACGAAATTACACCAACCCATTATAGGGCCAATAAACAATCCTTTGACTTCGGTTGGAAATATTTCACTAGGCATTATCCACGGAATCAACATTATGCCAATGGAGCCAGCTGAAATGTATATTAACATACACAGTAACGGAGTCCAGGATAATAAAATGCTTTCATAACCTATACAAAAAGTACATTTCATTAATATTGAAAATTATAAACTGAAGTAGTACAAATGCACATTTATTATATACATCAAATCTAATGAGCTATATCACAAAATAATATGTGGAACGTAGATTGTAACGTTTAGATTGAATTTAGATTTTAAGAACCTTTATTATAAAATTTAAAAAGAAACAGATTTTCAATTACATTTTATAGTTTTTTTATAAAAAATTGTCTAACAAAATTCTTTTTTGAGCATTTGATTATGAACCTAATTCCACAATTTTAATTCTACGTAATGTTATATTGCTATATTACCCATTAGATAGGCAGGCGCAATGAATGGCATGTACAATGTACGCGTATTCTCTTAAAACTTAATTTTACTATTAGAAATAATATTTAAAATTAGTAAGCATATGAATAAAATAATGACAAAAAATGTCGTCTAATCACAATTTAATGTTACGATTGCTGTGAATTTTATTATAAACTATAGTCTGCAGCACAAAAAAGGATCTGTAATCTTTGTTGGCTCTCACACATGTTAGGTTTTTTTATGAAACATACATGTTTATTACATTTCCAATATTAGGAAGTCTGTGGAATATCTGGAATTTTAATTAGCTATATATAATGTAATATATACACGTGAATAATTTTTAATTTTCAAAATAAACGCCTATTGTTTTTATCATTATAAAAAACCAACTGTCATGAAACAATTGCTAGAATCTAAACAAACAATGATTATTATTTCATCGCCAACTATAGTTTATAGCACAGTTTAGAAAAACTAATTATAAATTTAAAATGATTTACCTATAGATTTAAAATGAAAACACAATCCACATACAAATAATGTCAGTGCCATAATAATACCACTAATGATGCATAATGGACGTCTACCATATTTATGTAACATTCCCGTTGCCAAAAAACTCAAAGCAAACCTTATGAAACCAAATAGTATAGTGGCAACTTTGTAATTAAATCCATTGGTAACTTCCTAAAAACATTTAAAATAAAACTGAACATTGGTAACTAAATGCGTACTAATACACTACATAGAAAATACCAAAATATAATAATACCTGTAGCATTTTAACAGCGTGAAATTGAAATATATAAATCCCAGTAAATTGTTGTAAAACAAAGAATACAATCATGAAACAAAAAGGTTTAAAAACAGTTGGCTTGGATAAATGCCAAACAATGCGCCTGAATACATTGCTATTTTCGATAGTTTTATTAAGTAATAAATCTTTTTTTGCTTTGTTTTTTTTCATCTCATTAAAACTTTCTTGTGCATATATACCCTAAACAAAATCATAATTTATAATATTGTGCCAAAGTAATATATTATATATAATATACACGAACTATGTACAAAGCTAAATTTAAGTCTCATATAACGTACTAGTACCATATTCAAGCTAACAACTCACTCCACTCAAAATCTGAAATAGTAATATTTAGTTTTTCAGTATTAAAAAAATAAAATGTGTTGACACATTCAATGTCATTGTATGATAGTAATATATACATTGATGATAACCAAAAACGTGTTAAGTGCTATAAATTACAAATCTATAAATCATATACTATTACGCAGGCGATCATAAATTAAAATGTAATATATAACGATAACAAAAATATTTTACATTAAATTACCAAGAACTTACATCATCTTTTAAATATTTTAAAGATTTTAAAGCTTTATCATCTTGTCCTTTATATATAAGCCAAAGAGGACTTTCAGGTGTCCAAAACATAGTCATGAAAATTGGTAAAATTGCTCCAATAAATGATATCCATGCAACAATGCGCCAATGTAAATATAAACCAGAGCAATATATTAATAACATTCCTAAAAATTAAAATAACAACCTATATTAATATATTTGAAGTCTAAAATTATGAATTAATTAAATATTTAAATAATTATATATATATATACAATCTATAACTCATTTAAGTGAACAGGAAAAAATATAATTATAATTATAAGAAATCTAATTTTTTAAATAAACGTTTTTAAGTTACAAAAAAAAATAAAATTTTTTTAAAAAATATTTACTAAAACGACTTAATTTCTTAAATTAAACCAAATTTTTGGTTTATAAACAATGGTTATTTAGTAAGTGTTAAAGTTAACCATTTAAGGAGTAAAATATAGGCAATTTTATCACAAATCACGCTATTTTAATAAGAAAAATATCACTTTGTAGGAAAAGCTTTCGTGCCTTTACGCAGTCGGATATTAATCATTTTTTTGTCACATCGGTCTCTGACTTTCAATTAACACTCAAAATAATGACAAACATTTAAAAAAATTACATAATTTGAATTTTGAAAATCAAAATCCAATGTGACTTGTAAAGTCTACCTTTCATTCGAATAAAATATATTTAAAATCAATAATTCTATAGAAGTGAGTTTTTCCCACAAAATAAGTTGTATTGAAAAGTGATTTTTTAATGCTGCAATTCTGGTAGCCTTAAAATTAATACTAAAATACAAAATTAATTTAATTGGACGAATTTGTAAAATAATTATCTATCTTTTTATAATTATGTAATTTACCAAAAGACAACATCACAGAACCTATTGACATCATAGTACCCCGAAGTTTTGGACTACAAATTTCTGCCATATAAACATTTGCTGAATTTGTTCCAACAGCTAAAAATATATTTATACGTTAATTTTTTTGGTTAATAAAATGTCTTAATTACATATATATATATATATATATATATATATTAAATAATAATCTTACACATGGAAAAACCAGTTAATAAACGTCCAATAATAATAACATTTGGGTTATAAGCAAATGCAATCAACATCCATCCAATAATACATGGCCATAAAGAGATTTTAAATGTGGTTATACGACCAATTCTATCCAATGAAAAGGCTATAAACAGGCATCCAAATGGAGCAGCTATTGAAATACTGCTAGCTATATGTAAAAATTTAAATATTGGAAAATTAATTACGCATAGAAAATGCCTAAAAATTAAATTATTACATTAATTATTCATTTTATAAAATGTATTTAAATTAACTATATACAAAAGATGTATGTATTAGCTAAAATTTATTTTATATTATCAAAACAAATATTGCTAAAATATGCTATGTAGTTTATAATTAAATATTTACTTTGTTAAGTATGTACAATGATTTTTCTATAAATAAAAAACATTTATCAACTACAATTCAAATAAAGTTATTTGATTAAATAAACTTTAAAATAATACATTATAGACGTTTAATAGAAACCATTTATTTTTTTATATAATCGGAATTAATTTTTGTGGATAAGAATACAAAAAATTAATCTATAGGATAAGGATTATTGTTTAATAAAATAACATACTTAATTTATGTTAATACATTATACACTTATTAATCACGTTAATATGAATATTTCTTCGCTTTATTGAGTTAAAACTTTAACAATCTATAAAAAAATATTGAACTTTGATCTCGATTAAAAAGATAAAACAAATATAATGCAAATTGTATAAATACATTTTAATAGGTTTATTTATAAGGTTTAAAATACATTTAAATTTTAATGAAACGATGACATTACAGTAATCATTGTTAACTATTAAGTATTAAAATTCAAATTGGCTATATTTTCAAAACTATTTAAGATTGTATTTTCAAAATTTTTTCTTCCTAATCTAATCAGCCCTCATTAAATTAACCTATGTCCAAGAAAAACACGCTAATATTTTACTAAACTACAAGAATTACATCTATCTAAATATACTCCATATATATAAGTTCTACGAAGAATACATTTTTTTTTTACTATCACTGCCTGTGGGTTACTGGATGGGATATACGTATAAACTGACCAGGTTTTAGTCGAAACATAACATGATCATTTATAGAACAGGATATAATAACATTATAAAATACATACAGCATCAGTTGTGATGATTTATCATACCACATTGGTTTTCAAAGAATATTGTAAAGTAAATATTTCGTATTTTGTTATGCAGTTTGGTTTTTGAATTGATAATAAAAATATAAAAACTATAACTATAATGTATAAAATTCTACGTTTAACTTATAAAATAAGTAATTTTTCATAATTATATATATATAGTTATATATAATATATATAACTATATATTAAGTTCATACGAAATATGAACGTGTAATATGAAAATCTTACCAATCCATGAAGATTGAGATACGCTTACTTTACCAATTTCAATATCATATTGTTCAAGTTGTGGTAAAATTATAGCAGAAAATGCCAAAGCAAATCCTGTATGTAGGTTAGTTGTAGCCACAGACACACAAGCTAAAAACTAAATTTTTGTACATTTAGTATAAAAATGAAATAAAACATCAAAAATAAATAAAATAATACGTTAATGATTTAATATACCTCAGTCCAATTAAAAGTTTTCTTAGAGTTATCTTGAATATCTTTTACTTCAAATTCATGGTTTAACGGTTGTTCTTTTAATATTGTACTGTTTATTAAAGAAATAGCTTAGATAAAATTTAATTTAAACATGTATAATTGTTCATACTATTACCTTTCTTCTTCCATTTTAATAATATAGACAAATTGTCTATATTTCTAGAAGGAGTGTGGTAGTATTTGAAATTATTTTGATACAGCCAAAATCATTGAATGATATAATAATAGTTGGTTACACAAGTTAATGACAAATGCTCAAAGTAATAATCTAAAATTAAAATAAGTTATTTATTCAAATAAATAAGCTCTATGAATCATTTTAAACTATAAACACACATATTTGAAATTGTTTATATATTATGAATAACTGTAATTTAAATTAACATAAATAGTTTGTAACAAAAATATATGACCCATTATTCTTTAATTTTATAAAAATAAAAATTCAATATAACTAAGTAATTAAAATATGTACTCATTTTGTTTATAAATATGAAATAAAATGGATATATTATTGTTGAGAACTTAATAAATTGTGATCATTCGTTTTATATACTCTATACATATTAAATACCATAATAAAGTTATTTTGTTTTGTTTCTTAAACGAGTTGGAGCAAATCATTTTTTCTTCTCTCTATGTAGCTTAATGTTACTGACGCTGATTAATCATATTTCCAATGGGGCATAAGGGATTATCAAGATGATTGCAATGATAACCAAATACCGCCTAAGAAGATTCAATGGAATAGTTACAGAGGAAGATGCATAAAGATGAACAACTATTGTTGATTCGTGAATCTTTTTACCGTGGTACCAAGTATAAAGTAATGGATTATTTTTAAACCAAGTAACAACTTTTCTCACAAAATTAATTTATTTATGAGAAAATTAATGTTACTTTACACCTAACTATATAATCAAATTTTAACGCACTTAAAAGCTACACAATATAAATGTTATAGAAACACTTTTTTTTTTATTTAAAAGAAGTTTTGTGATTATATACATTAAATTTCAACTATTACCTTAAATAAACATATTATATAACATAAACTTAAAACAAATACAATCATGGTATTAGGTAAATATATATAGTATAGGAGTAAAGGTTTTAGAGACTACAAAATATGAATAACAAATAAAATTAAAAATAAATAAGAAAATCGGCTGAAGTTAAAAAATGAATAATTAAGACCACTATTTCCGGAGGGGAGAAGCCAAAATAGAAACACTTATAAATGTTATAGAAACTATTTATGATTATTTATAATTAAGTATAAACTACTCGATAAATAAATATATTTAATTGCAGAAACAATTGATAAATATATAATAATTATAATAATAAAATATCTATGTTTATATTTTGATTTTAATACATTTTAAAATTGAAACATAAAAATAACATACATTAAACAAAATATAAATATTATAGACACACATGCATATAAATATATATATATATATATATATCAATGCAAAATGTTTACATTAAATTCATTATAGTATATTCAAAGCAGACTAGATACCTAAATAGTACATTGTTACCTATTGTAAAATATACATTTTGAAGAATATTTTTTATTATTCTTACATTTTTTTAATATTTAAAATTATTAAAATAAAATAATCATTACATACAAAAATTGTTAAAACAATTTTGTTAAATACAAATACATTTAACTACAAAATAAGAAGATAGATATATATTTAATTAAAAAAAAAATAACACAATTACTATTTATTTTCTTAAAATTTTATTTAAATATTAAATTTTTATTAAAAACAATAAAATGTAATTTATATAAAATAAATGAGTACTACGGATATAATATTCAAATCATGAATAATAATTTATCATATACCAGAAACCAAAGATAAATACAGTAGATAACATAATTATCATAGGTATGCATACAAGGCACCAATTTTATTTACAAAATTGTCTATCGCCATAATTTTCTATACATTAAAACCTAATGCTGAAAGATAGACGAAACTGTAAAAATATTAATTTTAAAACATTAATATGGCGTAATACTTTTTTATTACTTTGAAAAAAACGTTGCTCATATTCTTTTTATCTTAGGAATGTAACTGATTACAATTTATGCTACGCCTCTGCTAAGACCAGGACACGCTTATAACGAATACATTATATATATATATAATAATATATTCTATAGTCGAGGTGGATTGAGTTTATAATTCATCATCCACTTGGTATATTATTATATACGTACTCCTTAAACGAAAATTTAAACACGTTCGACGGATTTTTCGAAAAAAAAACCGAGCAGCGGAGTTGTTAATCAAGTGGTAAACCACATATAATAAAATACGAATCGTCTCTCCTATTTTTTTAACGTTACGCTCTAATATCATACTCACGCGATTGATACGAACCGAAGAAATGTTTGCACGGTAGATCGGTACGGTTCGTTAACCCGGCGACGACCGGACGCGAAAATGTCAAAATACTACCGATCGTGGATCAAATATGCGGCAAGTCGAACGTATTCGGCGCGAAATAAATAGAAGGAAACTACCAGACAACAACATGAACCTGCACTCGGTGTACGACTGAACTGTGTGATTTTCTCGTAAAACAAGTATAATAATTTTAATAACCGACGCGCGACTCGATCGTGTATTGTTTAAAATCGCAATGCGGCGCCGCCGTGATTACCTGTGGAACGATAAGCGACATGAGGACGACAATTACAAACGGTAAAGTACGCGGCGTAATCGCGAAAAAATATATCGGCCCAGTCGGTGGGGGCCCGTGATTAAGATATTTATAAGTCGACGAGATCAACCAACGACGGCTATCGAAAACGCCGACGACGGCGGTTTTCGACAAACTGAGACCGTTGTGATGAGTCGACATTGTATTTATCACTTGACGCCTACGCTCCACATTGGGGTCCGTTGATAATAGTACGCACGTGTGTTATCGACGCGTATACCGGAAACCGTGTTTCGTTTTGATTTTCGCCCGCGCGACTAATTTGGTCCATCGAGGGTTTGCAACGAAATTTGCCGAAAATATCGTTTAGCGATTTCTTTTTAGCTCGAACGGTATACATCAACGCGAAGTACACGGAAATCGGTTTGGATCGATTTTAAAAATGAAAATTCGATTATTCAGAAAAAACCGAAAACCATACGTTTCCCAATTTCGCGACGAGTCTGCCGCAAAAGGTAACAAAAATTGAAGACCAATAGGACGATGGTTCGTTTATTTAATGATTGCGCGGCTATTCACACTCACTTTCATGGTTGGCCGCGTAATACACGTCACGGCTGTTCAGTATAATTTTAAATTTTAATTTATAATCCGCACGTACCAGACAAGTCGTAGTTACGTGCGCTCGTATTGATTAGTTCGTATGACGATAATAACGTGCGTATTTTATTTGACAACGTTCAAGTAGCTACGAAACACCACTGTTCGTTTATAGCGAAAAAACCGTCTATATTTTTGAAAAAAAATACGCGAAATAAAGAGAAAAACAACGACGAGCAAACTACCAGCGGCGCGCAATATACGTTTGTGAAACTGATCTGTTGATGAACGGTATAAATAGTACCGCACAAATGGCAATTAACAAATATTACGTAATCCGTGGACTAATAACAATGGCCATAATCGTCCATTTTGTTTACCTATTTAATTATCTATATTCTATAAACAATTCAACGGTGCATTTATCGTAATAAGATAACTATTTTATGTTTTGTTGGCATTCGTTGTTTACCGTGTAAAAATAAAATCGAACTTTGTATTACATAGTTACGATACGCTTCGTGAAATTTATAACAATATTATATAAGCCAAGTTATGAAGGAAACGTGGCACCGGTTGCCGAGATATAAAGTATAACGCTATAAATCGGAAGGGTTCTTAACTATTTTCGAGGCATGAACCCCTTCTAGATATAAAATACAGTTATTGGACACCCTCTCTCCGAATGAAAATAATTGTTCTAGATTTCGAATGTATCGATGTTACGACGACTTGTTCTTTATTCATTTATAAATGAATAAATAAATAAGCGAACAGTTTTTTTGCATAGAAGGAGCGTTCCAATTTCTACGCGTGGCGCTGTATTTTAGTACTTTAAATACTTTATTCGGACGTTTTTCGATTTTTTCGACAATTTTTCACGAAGCACAAAAAAGCCCATTCCGGTAAAATTGTACGATTTTCGCCAAACCGGATTTCGTTATTTTGTTATAATTTCAAAATTAATATCGCGAAACATTCAAATTGTTTATCAATTATTTATTTATAGTAACGTACGTAGCGAATTTCGTTAAAAAAAATTGACCAACTTTTAACGCGGCTTCCTCTTCTAAGGGTTTTGTACTATTTACAAATTGAGAAATATTCCTTCGTGTTTAATGGTTTTTTCTTGTCTTAAAAATTCACGAATCCACGCAGTACACTGGTCCGTATTTTTTTTTTAGAATTCCGAGTTTTTTTCGCACTTGACTATGGCCGTAAATACGTAATATATTTTGTTTATCTTGACGGTACTATAGTAGCTTTCAGTAGCATACTTAAACCTGAATTACAGGGAGGAGGGGGGATATTTTTTAAATAAATAAATCGGATGACCCTAACGAAACAAGACATATTATGAACGTTAATAGATTATTCATTTTTAACGAACACAGTATATTATAACGTGTGTTGAAGTTTAAAAATATTTTAGTTTTTCGTTATTATTGATTAAAAATATACGTTTCGTAAGAAATTTTTTTTTCATAAAATTTTTCGGGAAGGGGGTGGGAGTTCCTCTTCTCTTCGTTAGTACTCCACTGGTAGCTTTGATTATAAGATTTTCGTCGGGTAAAGCTTGCATTGGTCAAGCTCTTCTAAACTCGGATTTGTCGAACGTTTCGTTTCGTCGTTAATATTTACTCCCAGATATTTGAATTCTCCCACTTGTTCTAACGCAAAATATTCTTCGATTTTGAGATTATTCTAACGCCCATAATAATCGTCGTACGATTATGTATTTATTATAATTCGTTAACTAGTTAGATTAGGTAGAAATTAAGAACATCGAGTCGTGACGATAATTTTACGATCGTTTTTGTTTATTTTAGTGGAACCGCACGATTATAACGTATATATAAGACAAATTCGAGGCGTTGCCATTTTTTCTTACGTAAAAATATAGGATAAAACGTCGGCAAAGATAACAGCTCTTATCAATTTACGTTAGTTAGAATTTTTGAAAAGACGGTAGACCGTACGGTTACCGTTCGAGCTTTACAATTTTTACGTATTCGATTTAAGTATTTAAACTCCAAGACCACCTATAACTCGTCCAAAATTTATATAAACGTATATACATTCGAATTTGTGATTGACGTTTATTGATAATGGATAGTGTTCATTATAACACGTACACTATATCGGATTCGGACAATTCAGTAGTAATTGAGGATCAACTTGATATCGCTCAACATAAAAACTATCGTCTTTCGATGTCCCCAGAAGAACCAGAATTTTTTAGTCAAGTTATACAACATCAACGAGTATGATTCATAAAACTCATTGTTGATCGATCGCTAACAATTTTCGTATTATGGTTTTGTTTCTTCACAGAAACGCAAAAAGTCATTGTCTCCGAAAAGAACGGCACATCATCGAAAAAATCCTCCTCAAGGAAATACCCATAACATTGATAATCGAAACAATTGTGTTATCGGCGATAATGTCAAATTGAATATTTGCGAATCGGTACGTATGTAATTTTCTTATACGTTACTAAGTTTATTGAAAGGAATACATTTTTATATTCATGTTCAAGCGTATAATTGACTAACGTTTTAATTAATCTGAAACACTATATGCGGAGTTGAAAGGATTTTAATATTATCATTTACGTAATTGAATTGTATAAAATAAATATGCTGGAAACCGATAATCGCCCCATCATTCATAAAAAATACTTGTATTGGCAATTAAATTAATATATGTAGAATATTTAGAGAGTTTAGAAATAATTATGGGCAAATAGTGTTGATAACTTTATTTATGTAGACTCGTTAATTTTAATAAAATTACGATATAAAAAGAAATTAAGATTTTTGTTTAAATTGTTTTAAACGTAAAAATATTATAGACAGAACCAAAACGAAAAAAACGTTCTACAAAAGAAGAAATAGAAGAAAAAAAAAAAGAAGAAAAAGCTCGAAAAGATGCGAAGAAAAAATTAACCGAAGAATTAAAACGTTTAAATCCAAAGGAATGTATGAAAGTATGTATTTGTTTTGAAATAAGTTTATTTGCGTACATTGTTTAACTAATTGGTTTACAATTATAGTATATGACGGTTCACATTGATATAAATCTTCAGAATCAAGATTATACTGAACAAATATTAACAGAAATTCAGTCTACCGACGCGAAATATAAAATTGAAGCGAACTTAAATATATCACATTCAGTCACATGGTCAAGACAAATAGTAAATAATTATTTCAAATATAATTTAAAAAAAAAAAAACGTTTAGTGCAAAGTTTGTTTCAATAAAAGTTTTAGGTATTAAGTTTTATACAACGTTAAATATTTAAAAAAAAACTGTACGATAGTGATAATAAACTGTAATATAACGGAATTTATCTAGTTAATAGAATATAAGGGAACAATTTTTATTTCACATTCTAAGATAGTGAAAAATGTGAACCCCAAGTTAAAATATATACAAAACTTCTCATAACTTTTACAATAATTAGAGGATTTTTTTTGTAGGATCATTGTTGAAATGTGTCAACAAAAATAAAAAATTCAGTTCACTATAAATAGTAGCACCTTTTTATTGCGTGTAATTTATAACTATATCGTCTATAAATAATCGATCTAAAAATATTGAATGAAATTGTTATATTTTTTCAGTCAGATACTGTTAGTGAAGATGCAAAATTTACGCTGTTAATTTGGGATTTTGAGTATCTTAAAACTATAGTTACTTCTAATTTACTATCAAAAAAAATTAGCGATTTAAAATTATACAATACGCAACTCTCAATAATAATTTATTGTTCGGCGGATCAACTTAAGTATGTATATTATTACTCATATTTATTTTTTCGACTAGTATATATCGTTAAATATTTTGTAGGAAAACAAAATCTAAGAAGAATGATCAATTTTCTAAGTATACATTCAATAGCCTTTAAAGAATTTGTATTAATATAATACTAACAAAAAAAAATGTTACAATAGGTCAAACCATATATTGAATAGTCTCGAACAAATGATGTTGAGCTTTCATGTTTCGTTTCGTTTTATAGATAATAAAAATGACTTGGGATTGGCAATTTGTTATTTTACTAAATCCATTGCTCAGAAACCATACAAGTAATAATTTTCCTATGTAACAATAATAGTTACATTTTTTTTAACGAGTTTTATTGTCCGTTTTAAAGGCTAAATAAATACAAAGAAGAACAGGAAGGATGCAATTGGTACGCATCTGGTCATACAAAAAATTGTATAACAATAGATAAAAATGGTATAGGTTTAATTCAACTATGGCGTCAAATGCTATCGCAATTCCCGTTATGTGCTCTTGAGACTAGTGAGGCGATTGCGTCAATGTATGGATCACCAATAGCATTGTTGGAAGTAAGCGCCAAAACAAAATAAAATGTAACGTCCTTACGTTATGTTTTGCGAATAATATATATATTTAAATTTTTTAAAATCTATTTAATATTAATTTTTTTTTTAAATTTATCAACTATATTAAATTAAAATCAAGGCCTACGATAAATGCAGTTCAAGATTAGAAGGCGAAACATTATTGCAGGATATTCCTGTAAGTTAATTTTAGAATATTAAAATAGCACGCGATATATTTGCATTCAAATTAGCCGTTAATAATAATAAAAATAATCGATAAACGTTTTAGGTTCGCCGTGGATTCGGTCCATTAGCATCCAACCGTCGTATTGGACCAGAACTGAGCAAAAAAATATACACGTTTTTCACAGATAATACTGGATGCACTACATTGTCCCAAGAACAGTGAACAAATAACGAAAAATAAGTTATAAATAAATAACATAAATTAAACTATTTAATAACAACTTATATTACTGGTAATTGTATATATTTTTTTCCATTTCATTATGTTCAGTTTCGTAATATTAAATGTGCATAGACTAGAGACACATCTAATTTATTCGTTATAATAATAAAATATGTATCATGTATTATAAATTTAACTTGCACATTTTCATACTATTTAGATATTTCAAACAAAACAAAAACTAGAATTTCCTATTTAAATATAAATAGTTGTTAATATATAAATATTAAGATGAAAATAAAACAAAACAAAATAAAACAAAACAAAGCATTAGTGTTCATAAGTCATAACTTTTCTCAAAAGCATTTTAGAATGTAAACAGGTTAATAGAAATTGAGCTGAATAAACGTGGAATTACGTAACACACGTTTTTTTTTTTATGAACTACCGTGCAGACAAAAACATAATGTCTATTAAATAAGTTTTGAATTTTAAAATTATTAAAAAAAAAATTATATATATATAACAATACCGTAAAATGTTCTTAAAAAAAAAAAAACAAAACAAAACAAAAGATAAATAATAAACAAGCTTCGGCCATAAATTATTGAGTATTGCAATGAAACAGTTCTGCTTCGTAGTACCAAAAAATGAAAATTTCTAGGAAAATTGTTTTGTTTTTAAACATTTTTCATCATTAATAGTGAGTTTTACATGAACGCATTGAAATTGCAATGATCAAGAAACATGGCAGCAGTGGATTGATTATTATTGAATACGTATGGCAGTGTGACAACAGAACTGCCGTATACAGTAGATGCCGAGCTTGCGTTCATTGGTTGTCAATTCATTCTTAACGGCTGGTCATAGCGTTGTCGCAATGTAGCTTCAGGACCAGCAGTAAGTGCGACGCCAGCCATTGGGTTCATGCGAAAGCTATTTTCAATGGCCATGGTGTTAGCTGCCATCGCAATAGCTCCTAATTAACATTATATAAATAAAAGGAAATTTTATAATATCATTATATTAACATGTATCTTATACAGAATAAATAATAATTGTAATTTGTTTTTAAAAAAAACCTACATCATTATCAAAAATAAACGTTTTTCTTAGTATAATAATAAATATTTTTAACCTATAAAAGCTAAGTACTTATTGTACACAATGTGTAATGTTATAGTTGTCCAAACAGAATTTATCATAAATTATTCTATAATCAATATTTAATAAATATTGTCTATAATCAATAAATTATTTGTAAAAAAAAAAAAAAAAAAAAAAAAACTAAAATTATA
>JAIPRN010000095.1:17020-32881 GCA_025469175.1 Geopemphigus sp. TES_GeoC_2020
AAAAAAAAAAAAAAATAAAAAAAAAAAAAAAAAAAAAAAAAAAAAACTAAAATTATAATAAAAAATATTTTATAGTGGCTTTTATTTACATAATCAATATGCTACTATTATTTTGACATTCCATATGCCAAATTATAAATTTTTTTAGTTTTTATAAGAAAAAAGAAATTAATTATAAAGACTACAATTTTCAAAAGTTCAGGATTATTGAGGCATACCTGGATCTTGAATTGGATCACGTGGTTTGGTATGTAAAAAAGCACAATATGGCTTGCGACATCCAGTTGGTTGTTTTTCCCAATAACATGGTATTGCTTTCCTATTTTTCTATATACGTAAAATTAAACATTTTGAAATTATGTTTTTGCGACGAAATAAGTTATCGTAAATTCAAAAATAGACGATAATTCGTTAAAATATAATGACTAAAAGGTTACTTTTAATTCCATATGGCGTAATGTACAATGATCATTTTCACACTTTCCGCTTTGCCAAAAACTACACACCATTTCGCATCCTAATGCTTGTGGTTCATGGCGAAATGGACATTTATCTCCCTACAAAAATAGTACACATAATTCCGATAATTTTTTTTGTTATAACGTAAATTATAAAAACTGGTGTCTCTATGATACATACTTTGGCACATTTTACATATCAAACACCAATATGCAAAATGTATAGATAATCTAATAATTATTCTTATTCCGTTTATAGATTTATGATTTATTCGCTAAAGCAGTTACATTAGAAAAAAGAGAATGAACTACGTGCGTTTAAATATACCAATAAAATTAAAGTTAACAATAAAGCGAAAGGTGCATAATTTAAAAATGGAATGTACACAACGTAAAAAGGCTAAAAAAATTCCGATAATTCGTGTCGGCCATGTTTTTTGCGTAAAATATCAACAAACCTTCATGCAAGTCGAATAGTAATAAAAGTAACAGTCGTTGTTTTTCTTGTCGCCTTTTTCCATTGTCGTTTTTTCACGTTTTTAGTCTTATTGATTTTGTGTTTCTTATAAAGTCAGTCCTGTTGGCAAAAACGAAAAACAAAATAAACGGGAAACCTCGAACGCAATATTCGAGATTCCGCGACGACGATCGACAATAATAATACGACACGGATCGTACGCAACTTTAGGAACGTCGTTTCTCACCGTTGAACTTGCGGCGGGCGATACCGATGACCGGGAGAAAATATCGCGTGACGCGCGATTAGAGTGTATAATAAATACGGAATATGGGCGTCGGAAAATACGGGGACTGGGAACCGGCCGGGATACGGCACGCGCCGAAATCGGGGACGAGCCGCCGTCGCGCGTTCGGAATTTGCCCTACACGGCGACGGGGAAACGACAAGACGGCGACACGCGTCGGCGTCAAGGTGAGTGAGCGAGCGGGTACCCCGGTGGTGATACCAGGCGGTACGTGCGTGCCCGAGTTCCCGGTGATAACACCGAACGGTCTCCGATCACGGGAACACACGTACGTGTGCGGATGTACGTGCGGAGGTGGCCGACACCTAGCACGGTACGCGCGCGTACGTTCGTTTACCTGCCGAATGCCGCCCCACGGTGTTGAAACGTCCTCCGCCGGTGAAGCGTTGCTGATCGTGACGACCGTGTAGAGTCCGTTTCGGGCACCCTAACACGCGCGTGAAACGTTGAACGTTATAGCAACGGGGGGCGCGTTCGACTGGGTCGCGGCGGCCACGGCGATATGTGCGGATGCCGATCGTACGGACATGTAAAATCGCCTGTACCGGGACCGTCGGGCGAAATCCCGGGACGGGAAAACGGGACGTTCGTTAATGCTAATAATAATAATAAAACGACGGACGGTCGCGCGAAAAATAAATTATTAAAGACGACGAAAAAAAAAAACGCCGCTACTCGTCGTCGTTGCCGTCGAGCGTTATCGGCGTTTTTCGGGGAACATCACCTCACCGCGGAACGGTGTACCGTAGACGTTCAAAACGCCCGACAAGCTCCAACCTCTTTGCAAAGTTCGCCACCGACGCCGTTATCTATCGATAATTATCGTTATCGTCGTTCCGGTACCGCGTGCCCCGTACCGCCCGCTAAACACGTCGTCCCCTGTACGTTTCTCACGTTTTCTACCGTTTTTCCGCCCGTCCGCGACTGGCGCATATGGTTCGAGTTATCGATGAGTTCCATCTGTTTGCCGGCAACTGTTCTAATCATCGCTTTCGGCGTTTCGTTAAAAACAATTCGCCTAAATGGCCGATCGTCTAACCCAATTACAAGACATCGTTAATCAGGTACCTAGATAATAACAAAGTATACATCGCGGAAACGATCAAATGGTAAACCGACGTATTTTATAAACAGTAAATAAAATCGCGGTGAATTCAATATTTATATATATTGTTTTCACAGTCGATCAAGTGTTTGATATCGTTTTTTAGTCCTGCGTCACATATGAAATTCCAGGCTAAATGTTTAGATCGAATAATCGTGTTTAAATATATATATATCGTACATTTAACAGTCCATTATTTTTTTGACAAAACAATATTGACGCATTATAATTTTACAGCAAGCTGACAACTTCTGCAATAGCATTGGAATTTTGCAACAGTCTGCCTTGCCGTCAAAATTTTCTAACTTTGACCGAAACGGGTCTCAGACTCCGCAACAACAAGAAGGTATTTCGTAGAATCATTCAATTTGTTACCATCTATTTCCTGTTCAAACGATTTTTATGGTAAAAACGTTTTTGTTTCAGATTATACGAATTTGTTTTCTTCGCTTATCACCCGCTGTGCTAAAGATATCGACGCGTTAATTGAATCTTTGCCTAACGACGATACTTCTACAGATTTACAAGTATGTATAAACAGAGATGGGTCGAATCAAACTAATACATTTTAACAAACTTGGAACTTACTCTTTCTTACAAATCAAATTGAAATTAAAATAAGCAAAAATAATTGTGTACCCATGAGTAACCATTTGAATCTTATTTAAACTTTAATAGATTACGATTATTTTATCACGTTATTATTAAATAGAATTAAAAGTAATCAATCAATATAAAATAATAATAAGTAATTATTTTTCATCTTTAATGTAGGTGTAGTAGTATAAATCAAAAAGTAATATTCTATTTTTATTTCATAGGTTGCGAGTTTAAGAAGATTAGAACAAGAAAATCAGTTGGCTGCGGAACGTTTGGAAGAAGTAGTTCGAAAAGGTGAACTTCTCCTGGAACAAATACAAGCAGCTCTCTCTGATATTGCACAACAACAATTAGACATTCAGCAGAGTAGTGATAATCATACAAGTTAACAAAATAAAATACTGCGATGAAAGCTAAAAATAAAAAAAGCGTAGCCAAAGCTATTTCCACTATTGGCAAATCACACAAAATTAAAAGAAACAAAATAAAACGGTTAGCAGAGAAAAAAGGAAAAAAGAAAAAGAAGATATCGAAAAAAGCTCTAATTGAAATTGGTCTGAAAAGTGATACAAAGAAATCGAAAGCCACCAACGTTGGGTCAACTCAATCTGTTGTAAATGATAGTTTGGTAAAATTGACAAATATTAGCTATAAAGGTGTACCAGAAAACTCTACTTGTAGTTTTCAAAGGCAACAAAAAAAGGTCGAGGAGGATAAAACACCGACGTCCTTTATTAAGAGAATGAAAGATAAACTGAAAGGTGCAAGATTTAGGTATGAAATAATACTCAACTTATATATGTTTCTAAAATCGTCTAGATATTTCATATTTGTGCTTATTGTTATCGTACTGTTTCAATATGTAGGTATTTAAATGAACAATTCTATTTGTCCACCAGTCAAGATGCTTTACAATTCTTCAACAAAGATCCTGATTCATTTAAAGCTTATCATAATGGTTATATGCAGCAAGTAATCCAATGGCCAATAAAACCTTTAGATATTATAATCAAACAAATTACTCCAGCGTAAGCGTTTAATTATTACTAATTAAATGATTTGAACGAGATTTATAATTTTTAATGTGATCCCTTCTAAATAATATTTTAAAATGTTCTTTAGATTAAAAAAGTCAAAGAATAGTTCACCTGTTGTTGTCGCAGATTTTGGCTGTGGTGATGCTAAACTCGCTCAGACGTTTGCTGAGTTTAAAATACATTCATTCGATCTGATTGCAGTCAATAAATATGTTACCGCTGGTGATATGGCTCATACTGGTTTAGCAAATAGGTCTATTGACATTGCTATTTTTTGCCTTTCTTTGATGGGCACAAATTTACAATCGTTTATCAAAGAAGCGAATAGAGTTTTGAAAGTTGGGTAAGAATATATATTATATGACAGACTGTAAATATTATTAGATTTTCAAATTTGTATTAAACATTTTATTTTCTATACACTATATTTATTACATTCTAATAAATAGAATTCTAATAATAGAAACGTATAAAATTAAAATTTTGTGTATTTTATTTTCTTGATTCAATACGCTAAACATAATAAGTAACGATGAAGTGATTATCTGTTTCTAGGGGTTTAATGAAGATAGCAGAAGTTAAAAGTCGATTTGATAACATAAATATGTTTATCGATTATTTAATTAAATATGGATTTGAAAGTACAAAAGTAGACCAAGAAATTGAAATGTTCATCTTCATGGATTTTAAGAAAACTCAAGATATAAGCAAGACAGCATTAAAAAGGAAATTGCCAATATTAGAATTGAAACCTTGTATTTACAAAAAACGTTGACACATATTTTTGATCATTTTTTAAATAAAGTTTGATAATCTTAATCTCAGTGTTGTGCATATGATAGTTTTATCTAAAATAAAAAGAAAAACAACTATCAAAGTATTACGGTTCGAATTATTTGGAATAAGCGTGTGACATGCCTCCAAGGATATCATGATATAATAATACCTATTCGTCATTCGGTTGAACAGTTTGGGTTGTTGAATTTATTTCTATTTATAGTACTAAGTTAAACTAGGTTATATGATATATATTACTTTGCATTTTGAATAATGTTTATGCAAATAAGGATTTAATACAAATAATACAGGACTAAACGTAATGTTCCATAAAATATTATCAATACAAATAAACGTATTATGCTTAAATCGATCATTAAATGTAGACTGTGGAAGAGAATTTTAAATATTTTGATTTTGGGAAAAAGTAATTCTGTGAGCAAAAAAAAACAAATTAAAACAAAAACATTTGAAACTTTGTTATTGTAAATATTTACAGATATTTAACATGTATAGCGACAGTTTTGTACACTTGATAATTTTTGTACATATATTCATCGAAATAAATTATGTATGGAATTTCATGGCAAAGCACTTACGGCGATACAATATTGACTGTATGAACTATAAGTTTTAAATTGTGATCAAACTTAAAAATAATCATTTCATAAAACGTATAATTTTAATTTCGATATCTTGTCAATCAAAATAACGTAGCTAATAAAAATATTTTAGAAAAAAAAAAACGTTCAAATGCGATTTAGACAAATTTAATGGCACCTTAATTATAATCGAGAAGTTTATATAATATTACATTATATTACACGTTATAATTATATATAATTCGTAAATTGCGTATATAAAATATTAAAATTTAACAAAAACGTAGTCGTTTATATAATTAAAAAAAAAAAAAGAAATCACAATACGATCGATACTACATATTATTTTCGATTATCATTGTTTTACTCGCTAATATGCAATATTGGAAATGTACCCGATTATTGGCAATACTTAGGCACGGGTTTTCTTTTTAAAAATAACTCGATCGACAAATTTATATTGAAGTACGTTTTAATTCGAATTCAAAAATAATATACTCTAAAAATCGAAGAGTTGTACTCTGAAACGTAACGTTACAGCATTTAAGGGTTACCGCTGATTAAATCCCGACAAGCGACGCAAATAAATTAATTGAGCTTTATCAGTCGTAGGTGAAAATTATAGTCTGCTGGTTATTATTGCGTTATAAATATATAACGATACCTAAAATAACTATATATATATCGATAATAAAACTCGAAATGAATCCCGATTGATTTTATCGAAATTTTAAAATCTTCGTTACGATTTTTTTGATTTCAAAGATTTATATTTTATATTTTGTTTACGTAATATTTCGTACGCGGTAGATATTGCATATTATTATTGTCCGAATAACTAGTTGAGACGGCCGTTCGCATTAGTAACCATCACGTTTGGCCAATTTAACTGTTAACTCGAGTCTTCTGACGTACATTTCAGTTGTTCAGACTACACGTGTATATTATTCTAAGTTTAACTTACCTATGTCGGCGAAACGAATTGGCGGAGACGGCCGTTTTACGAACGAAACACGCTGATCGTTTATTTACGCAAAAGACGGGACATGTCGAAATACGACTCGGACGAAGCGTCCAGTCTCAACGGAAGAAGACGTCTGAAATCTATCTAATCGTGTCGTTTTATGTATACACACAGATTCGGCATTCGTATATACGATTTAGCGTACACGTACGATACGCGTAATTCGATTTATAAAATACGTACCAACAAGTAGTAATAATGGCAGTGTTGTGTGGTGGTCGTCGGTTAAAAGTCGGCGACGACGGACTACGATTTTTTTTTTTTTTTAATAAACCATTCGCGCGCCATACGTAAACGCGATAAAATAAATATTATAATACAAAGGTTAGGCCGATAAAACTTCAAAACCAAAAAGGCGGTGCACCGCTACAGGGTCGACAATTCCTTTTACAGACACAGAGCAGCGTCTGTCCGGTTGTTGTCCACTATGCGAATCCCCGTGGCGACGTCCCTGCTCAGAAAAAACCGGGATTGGTGTGTTCGATGATGCATCGTTTGCAGTATTTCTTCACGGCCTTGTACCCGTCCGCAGATATCTGGCAGTCTTGTATGTTCAACTGCTGCAGGCCCCGGCAGTAGTACGCGATCAGCTGTATGCCCCGGTCGGTGACCAGGTCGCAGTTCCGGAGGCTCAGCTTCTTCAGGTTGGGACAGCTTTCGGCCAGTGCCCGTAAGCCGGCGTCACTCACGTCGCATTTGCCGATGTCGAGCGCCCGGAGCCGTGCGCAGGATCGCGCCAGCACGGTGATCGCGTCGTCGCTGACCGCCTCGCAGCCGCGCACGTTCAGGTACCGCAGCTTGTAGCACCGACGGGCAATAACCTTTAGGCCCGCATCGCTCACCTGATCGCACTTGGCCACCGACAGGTACCTAAGCAACGCCCCTAGCTTGGCCAGCTCGTATAGGCCGAAATCGGTCACCTGGTGGCAGTCCGACACGCTCAGCTCCTTCAAAGCCGAACAGAAACTGGGCACGAACTTTATTCCGGCGTCTATTTACAGAAAATAGCGAACATCCGTCGTTAATTATAACGTATAAAATATCTATATACACACGCGATAATGACGACAAGCAACGACGTTATGTCTTTAGTGAATACAACGATACCGATATAATATTTTCTTATATACATACATACGTATATGTAGTATGCGTCGTATAAATAGAAACTTTAATAAATCGACTGTGTCGTCGTATATCTAATACATTTTCGAGCGAAGTTGTAGAAATAAACGGTTCAATCCAGACACCCGTTCTCCCTCGAAAAATCGACCGAAAATACAAATATCAGTTTTAGCGATTTCCGAAAGTATTCTGGTGCTTTTTAAATTGACCACCGGCGCGCGTTGAAACGGAAATATAATTCCAACGCGTTTTCGCCAACTGTTTGAAATATCGAAATCGTTGAAACGGGAAATGGCGGGCGTTCATTTTTATTCCAAAGTGGGAGTAGCGCAATAAAATCGATATACATATACATATATATATATATAGACATATATTTAAACGCGTCGTTGACGAATAAAAAGCGTCTTAATGAATTAAAACCGGATTCACAGCTCGGGAATTCTTATTTGTAGAGTATTTACCCAAGTATGGTTGCAACGCGAATAACTCGCATTCCGTATTTTGTTGGACGGGACGAATTCTGAATGGACATTTTTTATTAATTCCCCGACAACGAAAATACGCACGGCCGAACCATCGGGGTACGAATAATGAACGCTCGACAGTTTTAAATGTTTTTGCAAAACTAACCGATTGTCAATTTTATACGTGTTATTGGTACGAAGCACTTCAAACGATATCGATACGGACGATTTTCAAACCGGGAGGTGAATAAATATGGGACCGGCACAACTCGGAAGTGATACGCAATAACGCGGGTGTTCTGTTCGAAATAAACGCGTCACTTTTCAGTCGGAAACGATCAACTAGGTTATACGAAACCAAATGCTACACGTAAGTACTAACCTACATGCATGCAAGTTCTAAGCACACGAATTGTGAACGCCGCGCGTGATTATAATAGTTCAGTATTGCAATTCATTTTGACTAATTGAATTAACGCTGCGTAATACGCATTACGTTATTACCTGTGACTTTTGTGCATCGCCGCAGGTACAAGTAGGCTAATTGTGGACAATTACTAACGATCACACACAGGTTTGCGTCGTCGACGAGCTGGCAGTCGGTCAGGTCTAAATACTGTAGGCACAGTCTCAACGATGGCTCCGGGCGACTGTATACCATGACGATGCTCACCTTAACACAACCTAGAAAATACATTTCGCTATTAAAATACAATTACACCTCCTAAAAATGTATTGATTATACACGTTTATAACATTAAATAATATCATGGCGCAGACGACGTTATATTAATAAACGCAATTAAAAAAATTAAAAAAAATGTAAAACCTTTACATTATGTTTACATTGCGTTTGCCGATTTCAAATAACAGAATCACGTTTTGACTTAACAAGGGCAAAAAAACAATATAATCAAATATGGTTGATATGGTGTACTTGTGTACTTATAAGTTATAGTTATAAAACGTTTGTAATTTTATTACATGTGGAATGTCAATGTTATTTAACTTAATAATGTCTGCAGTGTGCAACCCGTTTGTATAATTAGGCACGTGAGAGTATATTCATTATAAATTATTTAAATTTATGTGACTGAGCTACAACAGTATAATTAAACAAATGAGACTAAATGTGTTCGTATATACGCGAATAAAATTTAATATTATTATAACGAGAGACTAAATACATTTAAATGCGCAACAATAGAAATTAAAATACACGCACAAACAGCATATGTAGTATATTTATATTATAATTGTATACCAAATAGTTCTCAAATACAAAATTAGTACGTATAGAGATCAAAGTAAATGTATTTATTTTTCATTAATATTATTTTATATATATATAAATTATTTTCTTATATAGTTGTAGTTAGCAGATATAACTGGTACAATTTAAAAATTGATAACGATTTTATATGTCTATAATAATATATACAATCTAATTAAATAGTGTGAACTAATTATAAGAATAATCTTCACGGAATATTTAAGTTGAAATATATAAATTAATTTTATTATAATCGAAATTTCCTAAAAAATATGTAAGTAATAGGATACATTTCATAGTTATAAAAATCCTATACGAGACGAAATCGAAAAACTATGAGTAGAGTTTCGATGATATATAATAGGCTTTTAAAATAATTTGTCGTGCCTATCCCACCCAGTTTATTATAAAGGTAGAAAATACGAATACAAAATAAACCTGTTTTTTTGTTTCTTTTTGCATTTCGTTTGAATGCCAACACAACCGTATGGAATTTTATAAGTATCTTTTTGTACAAAATAAAATATTCTCGCGTAGGTGAATCAAAAATAACGGGTTTAATGTAAATAAATAATAATTTACAAAAAAAGAAACCCGGCATTTACATAAAGTAGTTGTGATAGACACGATCGCTCTCTAAACAATATTCTCAGGGATATCATAACTGGAAACGAATAAAACCACCACTCCCTTTTATTCGCGTTTTATATTATATACCTACATGCGCATATATGTGCGTGTGTGTGTAAGTATATTATGAGGACGGAAACTGTAATATTATGATTTTAATGGTTATTACGACCGCCGCCAATATGAATGATGATTTTCATCGCTCACGGTCGGTTAAACAATTTGGTTTTTTGAAATATTTTTAAACGCACAACAATATGTCATATATTATGTAGACGCATAATATATAATATTATAATGTACCGTCTGGAATATAAATATATACATAGGTCCGAAGCTCGAATATATGCATCGTATACTAAAAACGTCTTGTGTTCTGGAATAAACGTCTTAGTGAATTACTGTACGCCGTAGGTAGGTACATACGTATAATAAATACGACGTGTGCAATATGGGTATTTTTTTTTGCGTCGAGATATATTTTTTTTTGTTCTTCGAAGTCATACACGCATATAATAAATGTACGGTCATTTACGGTAGAAACGAAAATATTACGAACATTTTATACGAATTTGTCGTCAAAGTCTTACCATATTATATCGTGATACACGTTACACACACTTAGAAAATATATCGAATAATATTCGACAAAATTAAAAATATACTCCGAAGGGTAAAAACGTTCGATTCTATCTAATATCGTCCATAAAATGTGACACTATTATATACATTACATATACGGACTTAAAATAAAAGTCCTCGAACAATTCCTGCGATTATTTCATATCGCTTAAGATAAACCACCCAATCAGTTTCACTTGTGGTGCATCCACAAATCACAATAAAACGCGTTCCGATAAACTTCAAACTCCATACTTGCACACATACATTTTAGATAGCTATATAATACATTATATATACGAACGTCAACGACAAAAACTAAACCACATTTAATACTTTATTCATGTGACGCACTATATGGGACTATTAGGAGCTGATCCATCTGTAATCGAGAGGCTCTCATATTTAAAAAGACGCGTAAAATATCGATAAAATATTCGTCGTTTATACAATTGTCGGTATTAAGTAAAAATTGTCAAATCCCGCAGCAACCAATGGCTAAGATTTCTCAAAATACAAATACAAAACGAACGTAATTATATGTTAAATTATTCGGCGGTATATTTAGCGCCACAACATTACTTTATATTTGCGAGACGTACCGCCAATATTTTTATTATCTTCGGGAATGTTGCTATGTACATAAATTAATCGCGGACGTTATGATATTATGTATATTAGCTGTGTATGTAATTCACTCGCGAGGACGTCGTCGTCGTCGTAGTACTTGTTTGGTGTTTCTCGGAGGTAATGGAAAATCTACATTACCTAGTCGTTTTATAAATAAATAAATCTCGGTTGGATATAAATGTTCCCGTGTGCACTGGCGACCACTGTATAACGATATCGAAATGCTTCGGTATAATTGCGCGAATTTTTTTAAAAGTTTTTTTCTTTTTCTATGTCTCTATTTTAGATTTTTTTAAATCGCATATAAATTTTTTTTGTTCACCATAAATAACTCGTAAACGACTTCAAATGATGTAGCCGCGCGTTCGTCGTATATATGTAGGTATATATGCCTCTCTTTATATTGTACTGGTTAATAACGAATTCCGCGCGCGAACATATCACGTTATAGTGCCGATCTTGTCGTAATAACGGGTAAAACACAACGGGGCCGGGAAAGACTATAAAGATAAAAAGAAGAAAAGAAAAAAGTGTCCTAATGCGGTGGCGCAGGCATTTAATTCCCCTCCACATCCGCCTTTTTTTCCCATACTCATTCCCCTATGACACGCGGTAAAGGTAAATTACACTTACACACACACACACACACACACACACACACACAGCGAACGTTTGAGTGTACGGTTTTCTACGAAATCGAACCGCAAAGAATAACATATATACATACATACATATATATATAGAAGGTAAATAATATATTGTGCGTGTCACACACACACACACACACACAAATATATATATATTTTTTGTGTAAGTGTGTATAGCTGTCCGCACATCTAGAGACCTTGGCCCCCGATCGGCAGTGCCGTATTATATTATAAATTATAATGATTTGTCAATGCCTAGAGTGTTTATACTGTTCTTCTCAAGTTTAATTACCGAATGACATTTCAAGAAAATACATACATTAAACAATGAATATGTGTTTATAGCGTTAAAAGTTACGTCATTAATTATTGTATATTTAATTCCGACCATATATACGTATACGATTTTTTTAAAAGTGCAATAACGCTGTAAATCTTTAGCAGAAAAACCAACGTTTCAATATAGTCAGCACGAAGCAGATATACCTATGGATAAAGTACAGTGCCTAAAGTTTACTAATACTCGTATAAAACGAATTTTATAAATATTTTAATTTGACTATTTTTTAAACGTATATTTGTGATAATTCCGTATACAATGTACATCTTGATATAACGAAACATACACTTAAACACCAGGGTTAATCACAATAAAAACTAAGTACTCGACTTTAAATGTAAAACGATGAGAACATTCTAGGTATTCAAACATTAAGTGGAATATTTTAAATAAAAACAGTATATTCGTTTTACTAAGAACTTAACTTTCACATTGCTAATCTCATTCTAATTCTCATTTTATTATAGAAGATAGAATAGTAAAATAACTTATAAATGAACATTCCTTATCACACCTTGAAATCCTTTTTATTTGAATATTATGTTAAAATATCCTTTTTTAATTTAAATAAAAATTCACGTAACAGTTTTCTATAAAAAAAAATGTAAAACCTTAATACTAATACTAAATAAGTTTTAACACATAAAAAACTATATTTTGAAATGTCTACTAATTCTACAGAGTCGTTTCTCTTATTAGAATATTTATATAATTTATTTTTATTTTCAATATTTGAAAAGAAATATAGATACTGTACAGGATTCACAAAGACATTATTATCAGAATATTACGCAAAATAGCTATTTATAGGATTAGGTACACCCCGAGCTCATACCAAAAAATCATTATTGCTCAAAAGATGTCCGTATGTACTGGTTAAGCCTAATTTTATGGGTGGGCTACTATTAAGTTGAGTCTCGTAAAAACAGTTTTATCTTTTCTTTGCTGAGAACTAAAGTGTTTAAATTACATCATACAACATACATTTAAAATAATTTAACAGACACAATAATTTTTGCTCGTATAAAAATGTTGATTATACGTTTTGCATGAAACGTACGTCAGGTTCGAGGATAGTATACTCAACAATATAAAATGTATTTGTTTCGAAACACTTCAACGCTAATCGGATCATAGGTCCGCTGTATATAATATATTTTTAAAATGTGGGTGGGTCCTAACCCACCAACCTCACTATACGGACATGCCACCAACTGGTTAGGTACACTTATCTACATCGGTATGGCTTAAACTTAAATGCACAAGATGATTTCGTATCGGAATATTTATCTTCACGAAAACAATAAATCGACTAGAAATAAGTAGTAATCACCCATACTATTAATTTTTATACTGAACATTCAAACATTGCTCCGAACCGAACGCAATAATAAATAATTTCCTACACTTCAAACGAAAGCGACAAATATTAATCTCCATATAATCTCTGTATAGTGATCTTTCGTTATTGATGATCGATGATTGTACATTCGTAAAGAAATTCGGTGAATCCACTAGGGGCAGCAATATTGACGCGCACGCGCGGGGGCATTTGTAATAAAAAATAAATAATGTACGATAGACGTATTAGGCGTTTATCACTATTTTACCGGTGACGTCCAAATGCTGTAGGTTGGGACAGCGAGCGACCAATTCGGATATGGCCGCGTTGGTGATGTTCGGACTGCCGTGTAGCTGGACGTGCGTAAGCTCAGGACACCGCCGGGCCAAAGCCGTCAAGCCCCTATCGGATATCTTGGTACCGTCGCTGAGGAACAACCTTTGCACTTGGGGACACGCGCCAGTCCTAGTGCGGCCGCACAGCCGGCGCAACACGCACCTGACGGCTTTGTCACCGCAGGTGTTCTCGCCGCACAGCGCGATTGTCTTCCATAGGACGGGCTCCCAAGCGAGATTCTCCCATCGGTGGCATACAGCCGCGCACGCGCAAAGATCCGCGCTGTTGAGGTACGAGAATACCTTGAGCACCAGCTCATCACGGAGCCGATCGAAGTTTGAACCAACGACCGTTCGGGACTGCGACCGCCGGTGTTTGGTAGCCGTCGAGTGCAGTGGCAGGTTGTTGGCGTTGTTGCAACCGCCACTGCCGCCGGTCACTAATGTGTGGTACCCTTGGTCTAAGCACGGCGAACTGCACCGTAACGTCGGGCTGTATGTGAAACTAGTCTCCGCTTCTAGTACGGTATACGGGTGATAAGATGCGTTTCGCATCGATGGGGTAAACTCCAGAGAACCGGGAGAAGACCGTCCCAGTTTTGCCAGCGGACATATCACCGGCGACAAACGGCCTGCGTGTGTCATACTTCACTATTGACGTTCGTCTGCGAACAAAAAACAACGTTATTACTTTTTTAATTGGCCGCGTTCTTTTGAACGGGATATTACATTATCAACAAAAAAAAAATAGAGATTTTGTAAATCGTTGAATTATAAGCGAACGAGCTTATTTTTACGTTTAATCAATATCGGATTTGTAAATTTATCGGTCGGATACGTTCATTTTTTTTCCGAGTACGTATCCACATTGGATAAATATCACGCGTAATTGGATGATCGATATTATAGCGAGTGATTATGTAGGCGTTACATGAATGAAACAAATAATCAAATTGTCATATTGATATTGAATTCACTTTTAAACAATAACGGTAATATAGAACCGGAATTTTAGAATTATCCAAACTTCACCATACTTATGATGTACAAAATTATTATTTTAATAATTGTTTATACCTATATGTACCACACGACAATTTATAATTTAAGCAAATAAATTTCTAAATATTGCATTGCTCTTCAATATTATAAGTTATATTTATCTATATATAATCGATGAAAACACATTTAATATTTATTAGATATAGGACTTTTAAAATCTATAATTTACTTATTTTTCTATATATTCTATATATATTTTCTATATATTTTATTATATTTTATAATGTATAAATATAATTAATTCTTAGTTTAACACAAAAATACCTAACGTAGTTTAAAATGTATATTACATACAAAGTATTAATACAGTGCATATCTGTCATAGTTGCTATTTGTACAATGAGCGCGATACAACATAGACACATTGTAACTCCACAAACATAAGATCACGTCGATCATTTATCTTTCTTAAGGGTCATAATGGTTTTGAATATATATCATAAATTACCATGTGAAAACAAAATTATTAGTTAAATTATTAGTTAAATTATTTGTCTGTCAAAAATTATTATAATTTTTAAATCAATTAAATTTTTTTAAATAAAACATATTTTGTGGTTAGTTCTCATTGAACTTTTAACTTTACTATTTGCGCGTTAATAAATATATAAATTATTCTATTTTCATGTTATATAAATAATGGAATTTTTTTTCTAAAATAATAACTATTAACTTATCAAAAATGTATTTTGAAAACTACAAAAAATATAAATAATTTTTTTTTTTTAAGTACTATTGAACATATATACGTTTCAAATATAGCTAATATTCGTTTTAAAATAATTGACTATATAATATTTGTGTGTATATTTATTGTTTATTGTTTTTTTTTTTTAAAAAAAACGTTAACCGAAAATAATTTACATAAACAGTTACAAAATTCTGAAGTCAAATGTATCAGGTAGTCTTGGTTAAAAAATTAAAGAGGAAACGGAAAAACGAGTGATTATAAATTACAAACAGTAAAGCTAACATTTTCAATACACATGATGTGTAATAAATAATAATACCTACATATATAT
>JAIPRN010000095.1:32981-135638 GCA_025469175.1 Geopemphigus sp. TES_GeoC_2020
TTACGAAAGGGTTAATCGCCCCCTGCTGGAACACTAAATCCAACGTTGAATATATTATGGGAATATAACAAATCAAGGAATTTATATTAATACCTAAACAAATAGTAAATATACTATTATTAGAGCAGATAAGTTTTGCTATAAAACAGGGTTGAATATTAATGACATAATTATATAATAAGTCGGGTGATACCCTGCATATACTAATTAAATTTAAAAATTGTTATTTAGTTAAAAAAATAAAATTTTTGTGTACAAATATGGTCTTCTGAATTTGTAAAACGCAGTTCTTAAAAACAATTACATTTTTAAATTATAGGTTAAAAATTCAAAATTTAATACATTATTTAAATAATAAATTGTAAATAAATACAATTTCAATTATCATTTAAAAAAAAATCTTAACCAATATTTTTAATTCTTAGTAATTTATAAATTATATAGCGCATTTATCAAAATCAATTCAATTATTAAGGATAGTAGGAAGTAATAAAAATATTTTATTGGTATATTGCCTCTTATCGAATTCACTATTCAAATCCTTTCACTGCATACTTAAGGTTAGCCATCACAATTATTATCTTATACATGCCATCAAATTTACAATAAACTACGCTGTCTTTATACGTTTATGGTACTTAATCTATCGGCATTGATAATCGCTAAGCATTCTAAAATTATTTTTTAATATAAATAGGATTGGTCGATATTTGTTTTTATCGTAGGGCTGTATTTAATACACTAATAATTTTACATACTAATTACAAACTATATTAAACATACACATTTAAACACTAAATATTGTTCGATCCCTATGATAATTTAAATTGCTACTAATTTTTATCTATGGCATATTGTAATTATGGCCTTTTAATAACCGGCATGTGGTATGTATTGCATCAATTGATGTTTTATGTAATCATATTTTTTGTATATGAGGTTTGCTGATCAGCAGTAACTAAGGTTATATACTAACTTGTTACACACCTACAATCAATATCGTCTGGCTTGTGAGTTGTGGGTGGATATCGAAGAAAAGTGGAACAAATTTTGCATACAATAAAAATAACATGGAAAACGTGGTAGATGGTAGAATTGAGATTGATTGTTTAATAAGAGGTATTGCGAACGGGTTTTCTTCTTTTTTTCTTTCCTGTTCGTCGTGACTACGACAATCGTGTAGCAAAGCAACTCATGTATGAGTATGTGCCACCGGAGGCAACATGGTCTAATGAGAGCCAACCACAAGAGAGTAGAGTAAATCCAAAGAATGTAGGTGCCTAAAGGCCAAACCGATTTTTCGCCAGGTTCAAAGATCTCTACCAATACAAATTCGATGGAGAAACAACATTACTTTACGTATCTATATGTTAGCGGTTTCTTAGTTATTGATGAAATAAAAATCGAAATTTATCATATGGAGAACAATGGTAACGAAAATTATCTTTGGAATCGTCTTTAAGTTAGTTAATAGAGATAAATCACAAATGATAAATATGTTTTGAATTGTAAAAGCGGACAATTATGCGTTATTATAAAAATGTTTTAAATAATAAATATTAATAGATTTATATGTGTAATTTATGGACCAATAATTATAAATTAATAAGTATAATATCGAATATTACTTATACATTATATTAAAATGTATTAGTTATTGAAATGAAAAATAACTTCAATAATTTTATATTAAAAATATTGCGTATTTAATAAATATGATTTTCGTTATAAATATAACTAAGCTATATTAATAAATTAAAATAAATCTGCTAATATTAAAAATTAAGCTCTTTGGCTAAATTTATATAATCATAAATATACTTATTTTGGTTTTTATAAGGGCATATCTTATAGGATAAATTGTTTAGAAATTATAATAAGTTGTATAGAAATATTGTTTTGATTAAATATACATACATTTTTAATGAATTCTGTTGAATATATTACAATATTCTTAAAATTTGATAAAGCAACTAATTCCTGTAGTCCTTTTTACGAATATAATTTTATTTTAAAGGTAGCATATTATTCCAATCCTTACACAATACACATACCTATGTTAAACAAAATATGTATAATATAATACGCAGTATGTTATTAAGTATGCAAATGGACTTTATAGCTATGAAGCAATTACATGATGGTTCAGTTGAGATTTAGATCAAACATACTACTACTATTCTGATTGTAAGCCGACAGTTATCCTCAGCCTTCCGTCACGCCTCACTCAAATTATATTGAAAAATATTAAATAAGGAGTTTTTAAATGATAAAAAAATAATGTAAACTGTAATTTTACTAAAATCGTAACTAAACGCTTAAAAAAAGTGACAAAGATTTAATAAAATATATACTAAATTAATGGTATATATTATAATAAAGATGACGCAAGACGTAATAGGATTATTAAATTTATAATTCGATTAAATTTTTGACGTGCAAAGTAAATTTTAAGCGGAAAATAGTTACTAAATTCAAGATTATTAATGTATTTATTTACTATATACCAAGTCGACGTAAACAAAAACACGGTAATAATTTATAGCCACTGGCTAAAATATCAACATTTTATTATAATGGACTAGCATTAAAAAATATGGAAATTTCAAATAAAATAGTTAAAGAATTACTAACAATCGTTTTCTAAAAAATGCAGAAGATTAAAGAATTATCTATCCTCATTTATTAATACTCTAAAAAAGAAACAACCGGTATAATATGCATACGATAAGTAACGTGTAAATAATCAAACCAGACTTATAAACGCATACAAAAACAAAAAATTATAATTTTTTTTTTCAAAAGTAATATCTTATAAAATGAAAACAAAATTAAAATTACAAAAATATTTTTGTTTTTATTACATATTTTTTTCTTGAGATTCGCTTTCTCTCACAAAAAATTGTAGTGGGTGAACCGGCTTCTTAATAAATCACACAAACACATACAATAATAAAACTTCTGCTTTCTAGTTCCAACATTCTATAACATTTAACCCAAATTCCTTACATGTATTACAACTACATTTTTTTTTTATATAATAATTCAATTTCCTTGAATCCTGCATTTCTATACAATTATGAATGTTATAGCTTATATATTTTTCATTATTTCTAAGTAAAATATTTTTTTCTTCTATATCAATCTATGTACAGGTTAGAATTCTACCGACTCGGAATTAATTGGGAAGACAGAAGTCAAAGACGTTTAAAAAAAATAAATATAAAAACACAAAAAAATAAATAAAAGAATAATAATAGTAAATTTATAGAAAAACAACATGGACGCATAGACATAAACAATAAGTTAACATTGAATGAAATAAAAAAAAACGTATGCGCCATTAAAAGAATTGCATGGCATTCCTATTTTGGTGGTCCACTGTGGCGTTTGGATACATGAAAACGTAATTTACCATATGTGGCTACTAGTTGCACATTAGTAATCGCAACGCTGTTAAGTAACAAGTCACTTATTATATGTGTGAATGTATAAGTGTATACGAACGCGCGTAATATGTGTGTGCGTGTGTGTGTATAAACTGGTTATTTACTTAAAACATGTCAAGATTTTTTGAGTTCAATGGTCGTGAATACACGTACGCACGATGGAAAATGCTGGATCGATAGCAAATTAATGGAGGAATATATTATGGGAGGGTAATTAATGCGCAATAGGTAGAGATTGGATTCTTATTATGTGTCGTAGAATGGTTGGATTCAGAAATTATGACTACTAAATTGCAATAAACTAGTTAACTAAAAGATAATGTACAAACGTGTGAATGTACGTTAGTTTCTATTCCCAAAAGAATCAAAAGAACATATGACTAACTGTCATAATTGTAGTCACGACTCAAATTGAATAATAAAAATATTTAGTGATATTTATACAATATATTATTATAGAATATATATTTAAAAAAATATTTCTAATTAAAATAAATAACACGAATGTCGAATATATGAAATATATTTTTTAGAATACTAAATGATATATATAAATTGAAATTAAAACCGAAATTCCAATCGCATAACTTTCTCACTATCTATATTATAAAATAACACAGCATGGTCGACTGAACCTTTGTGACTAATACGGAAAACATGTGCGAGACTAATCCGAAAGACCCTTATTCAAAAAAAATATATTTTTTCGTTACTCTTGTCGAGAACAAGAGAAGTATAGTTATGTACTATATACTTATTCGGTCTCATACAAATTGACTTTTTACGGTAGTTTCAATTGTTCTTTTCAATTATAAAGTTCTATATACGGCCGCCGGAAGCTTCCTATTCTAATTAACCATGAAGTCAAGAAAAATAGAATGCGTAACAAAATTATTGATATTCCGGATATTCACACAACTAAAATATGTTTTTATACGTAATATTAGTTTGTCTTTGAAGACATATTGGTAATATTAAATACTTTATAAAATTATTTTATAGATTCTGTAAGTATATTTTAATACAAACATGTCAAATATAATTTTTAAAACTTTATTTGTCATATTATTGTATCGTATACGTTTTTTATAAATTATGTACAACAGTAATTTTAAATTATATCATAACTATAAAATAAAAATACTATTTTTATCATAAATTATTTAAATTTTATTGCGTGCTACTTCAAATTGTATATTGTATATTTTAATTGAAACTGAGTATTTTATAACGTCAAATGTTAATGTAATTATAAAAATACACGTCATTAAAATTTTAGTAAAATACTTAAATACGAGTATCGATCAAAAATTAAGTTGCATTGAGCCATAAGACAACAAGTACATAAAAAATTATTTGTCTATATAATCGCCAAACAAATTCTTACACATTTCACATCTTTGTACGAGTTTATAAATTCATTGTTAAAAAATTTTCGTCCAATTAGAGAACATTACTCGCTTGTGGCATTTTTTATGTCGTCATCTGAGTGATATCGGATATTAGCTAGTTTGTTTTTCACGGGCCTGAAGATATGAAAATCACAGGGTAACAAATCAGGATTGGTAAGGAGGATGTTCCCACGCTTTCCATTTGAATTTCTGAAGATCTTTCGTAATTTTCGCTGAGTGTGGAGTTAAATTGTCATGAAGGGGATAATTCCTTTCATTAGTTTCCCCGGTTGTTGATCTTTAATAGTATTTCTTAACTATTTTAGGGTATCGCAGTAAGCAGTCTGACTGACAACCTTTTAGAATAAATTCTAAATAATGTTGTTGCAACGAAAATGTTGTCAGTTGTTGTTGATGTGGATGGTCTACCCACGTGGGTATAAGTAATATAAGTAATATGCGTTTGGCCATTTTTAAACATATCACACTACTTTTCGATTACTTGCCTTGAAATAATTTTTTGCCATTAACTTCACATACCTCCTTGTGAATTTGTAATGGTTTATAAATATTTAACCATACAAATCTGATTATGCGTGAATTTCAATATTGTACGACGAGTGGTGATCCCTAACTAGACGGAAGTTATTTTAACAGGGAATTTTTAAACTCGTACAGAGATATGAAAAGTGTAATAACTTATTTGGCAATTATGTAGGAAAATAATTTTTTATGTACTTTTTAACTTATGATCTAGTGCGACTTATTTTTTGATCGACCCTCGTACTTATTTACAATAGCTTATTAATATTATATGTAAAAATTAAAATATTGATAGGATGAAATTTTACATTATATATTATAAAATTCATTATTATTCTGTATTATAAGATATATATATCTTTATTATAGTTAGTTTTATTTGTATTTTGTAGAATAATATTTTATTTAAATCTTAAATGCCGTGGGAAATACGAGTTGTAGAATAAAAAATTTTTTTCGATTTTTTGCACAATAGAGGTACATTTGACAGATTTGAAATAATAGTATTTTTGGGTGGGGTTCTTAGTGAATCGAAGAAATTCTGGCTGACAAGTTTTTTTATGTTATATCCCAATGTACGACAATGGTTCTTTTAATGTTACTAAAAATACTTTATTATTTTTAATGTTGACGAAAATTAAAAAATATTTGACAGGTTAATAAATTAATTTCTAAGAAAGTTGTAATTTTTATATTTTAAACGAAAGAAAAATAGTATCAATCATTTTATTAAAATTTATTTATTCATCACGTCCATGAATTAGATATAAACTATCTAAAAATTAAAAAATAATATAAATACAAATTTTTCGCGTTTATATGTTACTGTTTCAATGACATTTATTTATAAGATTAGGATTTTGTCACTGATAGAAAAAAAATTACAATCAACCGTAAAATTATAGCGTTCTAATAAAGTAATAGTTATCACTTATCAGAAATTAATATATTTAGTTTGAAATTTATTCATAGATTTTGCTTAAAATTTACGAGTTATCGCTCACATGAGATAAATAACAATGGATCTTTTATATTTCTCAAACTCCTCCTCTTCCTCGGAGCGATTTGCTCTTCTCATTAACTCATTTGGAACAATCTAAAGACCACCCAAACTACAAATCACAATGTGTCCAGATGAAATCTACCTACGTGTGTGTACGTTAAACGTGCGCCAAATTAATCGGAGCAGTATAATAAATTAATAATAACGTAAAATAATAAAAAAAAACGAAGATTTTAACACAATGTAAAACACCCGAAGGGAATGCGTTCACAATGTAATAGCAGCAATGTGCGTTCTCTCTTATTTTTATTTTTTATTACGTTTGTCGTTATTATTTAAAGTGTTGCTCGTGCGGAGATCCAAAAGATAGAGCGGTCATCCTACGCAGTACTACAGAAGCGATCGGTATCGTGCGGCGAGTCGAACTCTATGGTTGTAAAAATGTCCGTTCTCGTACGGTTTTTCAGATTACTGCGAGTAGTTCGTTCGTTTGTCGTTTGGACGTGTGTATTCCTCCGCTGGTGCGTAAAACTCGGAATAGATCGGAGGCGCTGGCACGCTACATTATAATATACACGCGGAATATACGCTATCTCCTATAAATATATTACATAGGATGAGCTAGCCAAGTCTCGATCATGGCAACGGTATTATCGTAGAAATTCATCAATGCGCATTTGTTCTCGACTTGTCGGAAACGAGATGATCTACTTTATAGCGTATTTATGTACATAATACACATGATATATCTAACTGTAAAAACATTTCGTGCTAGCTCACATACAATAGTATACAACATTGAACTTTTGACGTTATAAAATATATATATACGACATATTAACAATAATAACGGACACGATATATTTTAATTAACTACATCGAATCAATGTCATATACAAAAACTAAAAAATTTATCTCTCTCTCAATATGAACCGTTGAAATTTTAGACTTAACAAAGCGATATGACGGAAGGAAAAATATGTATTATTTATGAATATTCAAAATTTTTAATCATTAACTACGTGACGTGTAAATTAGGTAAAATAAATTAGCGAAACGACAGTCAATACGTTTCTAGAGAAACAAATCGTTCATCGTATTGTTATTCGTTACAGTATATATATACAGTACTATATATTACTACTGTATATATTACTATATACCATATACCGATACTTGGCTTTTGCTAGAACGAGGATTCGTACGTAATAGGTTTAGTATGCCACATGCGTGGTCAAGTTTGCATTTACGGAATAGTGTTGTTCCGGATGCATCTAACAACGATGAAACAGACCTGGATATAATGGAATAAAAAATAAGGAATAGGTACAAAGACATTGCGACGAGATGGAGTGACGTTTGTCGATAAATCGATCAAAAACCAAAGACACGACATTCACTGTTACCTCACCAGGTCCTATCTGCGTTCAGTTATATTACTTCGAGTCTCGAGCATCCGGTTTTTACGCCCATGCCGTATAGTTACGGGTAAATAATTGCAGAGGTGATCGTAATATTGATTGTAATTTAGTATATAAATATATATTAAATGATTACCTGATTGGCGCTAGACATCTGGATAATCAATCACACATCCATACGAATCCAATTGTCCATTGAACATATATATTGTAATGGCGATTTATTGTAATCTGAAAAAAACATGTGTAAAAATTAATTACTAAACAGGATTTCACAATTGGATTGGAGGTACTCATTACTACATAACATATAGTCAATAAAATATTCCTAGTTATCCTACGCAATATATAAATACGCAAAAATTTCATATTATTTATCGGTATTTTTCAAATATTATAATCTTTCAATATTAGTTTTCGTATATTATTAAAACACATTGAACTATGAATAATATAACAGAAAAGTTCTTATAAAAGTACAACTTGTTTTTGATAATATAAAATTACGAATTCATAAAGTTGTTCATTTTTTTAAAAAACTTTTAATATCCTTACTATATATAGTAGAACCCGTTTAAGACACTATTCTAGACACCAGTTAAAATAGCGTATTAACCGAGAAATCGTATTACTCTGGAAAATCAATACATTACACGTAAAACACTGTTAACATCAAGGAACTTGTGAAAATGAGCGTATTAAACAAGAGCATCTTAAATGAGTTCTATAAAATATATAAATATAATATAATTTATAATTTAAGAAATTCGTAGAAATTAATAATAAACTTTTTTTAGAATCTTATAAATGTTTATAATCAACTGTCATTTAGACTGTAACAGTCCATATTTATACATATATGTATTAACATTGCTAAAGAAACACCGCATTATTATAAGACGATCAGCAGACGCACCAGAACATTTGCATATCTTATAGCCCAACATCCATAGTATTAATTTATCGTAACAACCTGTACTTGAGTAATAATTAGACCTTTACGATTCGAGATATTTATCTGTACATTTTTTCACTCTCTTTCTCACTCTCCCACTAACTCTCTCATTCCCTCTTACACACACACACACACATCGCCTTGTACCAATTCAGGGGCCGAACGACGAGTATAATAAATCATAATTACAATTCGTATACGCCATATCATTATTCAATTATACAAACTGTGGACGGTTGACAAGAAGAAAAATGTTTTTTAACTATCCGGATGGAAAATTCTTTCTCAAAAACTAAATACAATATGATATTATGTAATTTATAATTTTAAATCAATTTTGTAGGATAAAAATTTTAAATATATATTTAAAAAACACCAAAAATTCCTCTGAACAGGAAGAACGGACGTGTAAAAAATAGTATAGTGGGGAAATAGAGATCGGGCGAAAATGTTGTTTGGGTGCAGTGGCATTCCATAGGTAAAACTGACGGACTGCCCACGGGTGTGTGTGTGTGTGTGTGTGTGCAATGCTCGCGCGCACGCGCGTGTGTGTGTGTGTGTGTGTGTTCGTGGCGTGTGAGTACGTGCGTGCGCTCGTGAATGTTGGAATGATGGATTATTTTATGCGCGTATGCACATACATATGAGCACACAACAGCAGGCCTTCCCGCGATCCGATCTCGGCACTAGGAGCTTCAGGCTATCAAAACATAAATACACGCTTGGGTTCTGATTTTTATTTCTACTTCTCTCACTTATTAATAATATAATAATAATATGGTTTTCATCTGGATTTTTATTCGAACAGAAAACCGGTGCAAATAAATTTAGGGGACGGTGGCAATGTGGCATCATGCACAGAAAAACATGTCCGTATATCTCATTTCGTATATGAAATAAAATATTATATACATATACATACATACATACATACATACATATATATATATGAAATATTTAAGTAAAGTTTACTAGAAATGTATATCGTCTATTTTGTTTTATATGTACGTTATAAAGATTATATTCTTACATATTATCTAATAAAAATACATAAGGACCATGAAAGAAAAACATGTTAAACTTAAAAGGTTATTGGTATAATTTTAAAAGTTTTCGTACTTATTTAAAATACAACTAATTGAAAATATGATTTTTAATATATTTTAGGTTTTCCTCAAATTCTTTGTACAATAATATTCTAAACATTTAATAAACCCTTATATTTTATATTGAAAAATACACAATGATATTGGGAGAAATGTAGAAAGTAATGTTTAAAATTTAAAACTGAAATATAAGAAAATGAGTAACTAAACATCACTTTTTTTGTAGTGGAAATTGCCTAAAGTTTTAAATAAGAATAAAATATTTGTATAATTATACATCAAATATTGGGCATACATTTTTCCTAGATTTTATTAAAATACGATAAGTATACATAAGTACATTATAAAGTAATTTATTGTTTTTAACATTTAAAACGCCTAATTATCTATATGTTAACGATTTAAATTTATTTAACTATAAATACCTTATAAATATATGTTAACTTTTTATTTATATATACTTTATCACACTAAATGTGTAATTAAATTAAGAACAAAAAACACAAAAGATAATTTATTATAATTTTTGTTTATTATACTCGTACATTTATTTCATAAATTTAAAAAAACAACGTGATAATAATGTTTACCATCAACTTTCAAGTATCAAATATCAATCAGTTTTAAGTTCTTAGTTATTATATTATATGTACTTCTAAGAAATAAATAAACATATGCCGTTTACATGTTAAAATCCACAAAAGTTATTATGCATATACATAAAGGCAAAAGTAACTTTATACATTTCAAGAAGCAGTTATTAAGTATGTTATTAAGTAATTGTAAATTCAAATGCGCTGTTGTTTTCGTCATATACGAATCCGATTTACACACCATTTTTCGCGATCTATCACCTCCAATTCCTAGTCCCTCAATAATCATTTGGCTTGACAATTCTCCAATTCTTGCCATCTATCACTGGGACACCTAATATTTTTACATTTTTTTTTGTCCATAATTAACGATTTTGCCCTTTGCTGCCTCTCCATTTTATTATGACTTATTATAATAAATGTTTTTTCTTGTTCGTAACGAAATAAAAAATTCATATTACCATTTATTATTAAAAAATAATTCACAATATTTCACTCGGCTTATATTATACCGTTTGTTATTTATATATATTACGATTCGCCATTATCGGTGCAGTCGAGTGTATACAAATACCTGGATATTGACAATAACATATTTAAATATTGTATATACACGTCATATCTTGAAATCTTATTAACCGAGTGAAATTAATTATTGATGTATTACGTTCACGACCCGTACCAATCTGGTCGAAGATCTTTAAAATATTTGTGGTGTCTAGCTCGTTAACGCCATTTTCAGTCGAATGTTAATAAAATGTCACATTTTGCTCATAAGTAGTTTAATATTATACCCGAAATACAGCCCAACTTTAACGAGCTTCATGTCGTTACCCAAACCAAAATCACTAATATTTTATAATATTTAAATTAACTTTTTATAACAATCCCTTGTATTACTAAACAATACATTTTATATAACACAGAGATTTTAACGAAAGTATACAAAGTTCTCGAAATTCTAAAGTAATTCGAAATTACTCTCGAAATTCGAAAGTAATAATGCGTATTTATTATTATTACTTTTTTTATTATTTATTATTACTTATTTGTGATAAGTTCAGAATATTTGCAAAAAATAAATAACGTTCACCTATTCTAAATATTTAACAATTGGTTGAACAACATTTCTATAAAAATATATAAATAATTTAAGATATCAGATAAACTTAGTATACATTTAAATTACCTGACATGTTTATTTAAGAGGATATTATTTTATTAAATGTATACAAATAATCTTATCCAGAACACCCATACATCAGAAATCGTGAATTTTGTTATTTTATTATTTTAGATTTTTTAGTTCTTATTTTATTTTATGATAAAAGTATGTTAAATATTTAAGAGTTTCTAGACATTATTTTACCTTAATTTAAAATTCGAAACCAAATTATTCAAAAAGCCGAGGGACGTCCTTGTATTAAATATAAGTGATCTCCACACGACAGTGGCGGTGGAATCTTATCGGACTAAAACCCAACGGGGAGCCCAATATAACATTTACTATGTACAGCTATGGATTTTATTTAGACAACATACTTGGAAATAAACCTGATCAAACAATTCAAGTGAATATTATATTTTTATTATATTTTATTATTTTACCCTTTTATTGCCTAGAAAAATAATATATAATTTACGTGTATATCAAAATAAAATATATCGATGAGACTTGTCACATAGTATATATAGACGTTGTCTATTGGTTATAATTACCTTTTTTAAAAATGTTATAAAATTCCATCTATCGACGATTTCTTAATTTATATTATTTATAAAAAGTATACGTTTATTGTGTAATTGTATACCTCAATAATAAAATAAAATATATGTTTGTATATATTAATAAATTAACGTGTATTTTGATAAAATGAAAAAGGTCTAAACATTACATGAATTCCTAAATAAAATCAAAAACATTACTCAATTATTATAGTGTAATTAATGTATTTAATTCAACGACTGTTGTTTATTAATCATAACTATTCAATTTTATTATTATTTATTTATTTAGAATAATTTATTTTAATGTTTTTTTGAAACTTATATATGTTGATTTATAATTTTATAAATAATATAATTAATTTATAAATTTATTTGAATTAAAATGTAATAAAATAAACATACAATTCAGATGAGTTTTAAATTTGAAAGCAATAAACTATTATAGCGATTATAAAATTATTTTAACTGAAGCTCAATTTATTTTGAATAAATAATTAAATATTAAATAAATATTCGTTCACTGGTATTTTATTTAATATTATTTAAACTCCTTGATTAAGTTTGTAAACATGATTAAATAATACAAAATGACACTTTTTACTATCCAAAAGTGTTAATAGAAAAAAATATGTAAATATACATTATACCGTATTTATAATGTAACGTTTATAAAAAGAATGTAATTAGTGTATTAAGATTTAATTAGGGATGAACGTAAGAAAATATTTTCGAGATGGAGGGGTTGAAAAAAGTAAAAGGTTTATAATAAACAAATATACTTTATTACAAATTAACCTACCTATTTTATTTTTTAATCTTATAGGAAATTTTGAAAAATTATTGAATTCTTAGGTAAAGTCCCTTATATTTTTAATTTTTAATGATATTTTATGGGGAGGATAAACCTCCGAAATTCCTCTCCTGTGCCTTTGAATTTAATAGTCTTGAACGAAATAAGGGAATAATGTTATCTTATGTCTAACACATTATTGAATAAAAGATTAGTTATAAATTAGTTTGGTATATAAAATGACGAATTATCATTATTTTCAATATTGGGAATAAATTTACAATAACACTGGTAATTTATGGGATACTTTCTATAAATATTATTCTAAACAGTAACTTTGGATAGTGACTATATAATAAAATAAATAAATTAAATTTTAATTTAATTTGTAATATACCTTAAAATAAAATATTGATATTAAATTACATGTTTCAAATAAAATAATTTTTAATTTGAATTAAAAAAATATCCATTATGTAATTTTAAATTCAGGACAACTAAAAGCAGCTAAACTACACATATTTTTAAAATGTATTATAATAAATTTTGGATTTAATGAAATAACATACTTTAATTTATATACACTACACATACAATATCCAATTGTTTCATTATTTTTTAATAAAAATAAATATAATACAAAAATACCGATTGTTAAATACTTCTCTTCACTCACTTACCGGACATCTGACAATATAATTTTATCATATAAATTGAAAATTGTAAAAAATCGCTCTTTAGAAAAACTGCAAGCCAATAGTAAAGAAATTTTTTATTTTGAATTTAAAACTTTTTCTCTCATATACTCGTGTATTTTAATATATAATTTTAATAATAATTATATTTAGCTGTAAAAAAAATAATCAATTTTAAAAAAATTATAAAATTAAAAATATTATTTATAAAAAAATATATGCACTTAAAAAAATGTAATTATTATATAAAAAACATTATTACAAATACGAATACGTAATTATATAAACGTAATAAAATATTTATAATTAACTTTACTACGATCGCCATTATAAACAACTATGGGCTATGAATGATTTAAAAATGAATATGTTGGTATAATAATCGTAATAATTAAAATTTGAAACGATAAAATGTATGTTTCGGATCATCAAAAAATCAATCACCTCAAAGTATATAATCATTTTTCTATGCTTTGCAATAATGTTAAGATATTTAACAATTATACCGATTTCAATTTTTATAAAAATATCAAGATATATTAATAAAAAAATATCAATAAAAGCTTTCGGCGTATAAAGGTATAACGAAAGCAATTATAAACGTTTTTGTTAATAAACCAAGTATCTATGTATCAATATTTTTATTACTCTCAGTAAATAATGATAATAGTTAATTATTGTCCAAGAATATCTATTAATTTATAATTTTATTAAGATTTAAATTACACGGCGAAATTTTAAAACATTTAAAAATAAATAAATGTACATTATAATTTACGTCTGAAAATCACTGGAATACGAATACGACATATCTATTCGTAATAAAATGTATTACCTGATACGTTTACAGTAGAATATTGTATTCATTGCTAAGTCACCACAATAAACGCACAAACGCGCGAATTCCTTAATTTTTTTATTATTTACGTAGGTACACGAATAAACGGATTCATAAATATTGTAATTTAAATTCCGCACTATTCCTTTCGTACAACACACAAACATACAATAACGGATATCGAACAACTGAAATCACTTCGGAGAATGAATGACGAAACTGCTACCTACCTAGCAAACAACCATCGCTACGAAATGCAGCAGGTATGGCATCTGCCATTGCAGACTCTCGCCGAATAGAAAACAAGAAGGAGAGGGCCAACGAACGTTACAGTGTGGCCACACGTGGTTACATGAGCAACGAACGCCTCGATTATCTCAAAGAAAAATACTTTATAGATACCTAATTCCTATGTACATATTTTGGTACCTACCTTTTTATGTACGTCTACAATTGAGCTGTGGTATCTATTATAAATATTGGTAATAGATAGTAATCAAGTTTAAGAATTATGGGGCAATCAGTACTCTCACAATTATAATGTATACATTATATTATAATTATTTAATATAACGAACCTTATGTGTATATATCTGAAGGAACTTAAATTCCGGCTACGTTTTTTGATGGTAAAATAAGATGCAGCGAATTCGCAACTATAGTATTTTGTTCCTTATACATTGGAAATAAGAAATATTAAATAGCATAACTCGATTGTCACTACTGTGGTTTTACAGATTATAAATTAAGCTTCCACTACATTTTAAAATAATTATTCGAAATAAGTTCGATATTTGATCCATTTAACTATTATTTTTCAAAATATTCCAAAAACTTACGCCATAGTGTATGTGTATATATCTATTGACTTCTTATAAACCATTTTTTAAACAACAAATTTTTAAAAATAAACGATTAGAGTTATTAATTTAGATTAATTTTTTTATGTAAATTGTTAAATATATTTTTTACAGCCACGAACGCTCAATTCCTTATATAATATATATATTATTTATTACTCGAGGAGCTGTGGCAACTTTACATGTTTCTGGTATTTGAAAAATGAATAGGGGCTTGTGGGGTTTTGGGAATTGTAATTACTTCACTAACACATTTTCTATGTATTAGAAATTTGACATTATTTAGAAACTAAAGTCTAAACACAAAAATATTTATAACTATAAATAAAAAAAAATATATATCTACAAAAATAAAACTTGTGTAAAATTGTATACAAATGTAAATGTTTATTTAATCATTCGATTATTTTAAAAACTATTATTCGTAATTATTTTTAAATAAATTGCAATTATTTATCATTAATATTATAATCATAGGAATATAAATAATTAACATATTTTTATTATAATTTACGATTTTACGATTTATTGTTGATAATTAAGATTTACCGATGGTTGATTAGCAAATACAAGATTAAATAATATATACATTATATATAAAAAATATATTTATAACTTAATGAAAATAATTTGTAAAGTTGATATACACTTATATATTTAATACAAGCACAATTTATTATAATACGATTATATTCTAAAACAAATTGCAATACAAGTTTTAAAAATCAATAGTTATAATATTTTTATGTGTTTAAAATTTGAAATTTTATATATATATATTATAATATATATAATGTTTTTAAATGTATAATTATTTACGAGGTATATAATATAAAATTTAAAGTACCATTTGTTGTTTGAGAATCATACCTAGATAATATTTTCATGCATTATGACATGACTCGTTCAAATAAAATTAAACAGAATGTGCATGTTTCATCAAAATATTATACGCACAAAACATTAACTTTAGAAAAAAATATTTCTTTGCTTTTCTACAAGAACCAAAAACACAAAATACAGTCCGTTAACAATTTTAGCATATAATGGGAAAAAAATATATTATTTTTTTTGTTTTTATAATACAATTAATAAATCATTTTCAGACGCGAATTTCTAAGTTTTCATTGATACTTATTACATATATAGTTAAACAATTATATTAAACGAGTACTTTGTATTTCATTACATCTCTAATTAGTATCAATGATATCTGTATCATAAAATAGTATGATTCATTAGGATATTATATTTAATTTTCTAACTCCAAGATGAAAACAATATTAAAAATATTGTAATAAATTATTAATCTATCAGGACAGCTAAAGGATGAAAACTCTTACAAGCGTCTATGTGTGTTTACAATCAAAAAAGCGTTTTTTGATTAGTCAATTTTCAGAATATGGCGGGTGCATGTTGTTATAAGACGTAAATTATTATTGGTATCGGAAAATTAACCACTACCCACATGCGCTTGCATATGAGCCCATTAACATTATTGTGGGAATGATATTTAATTAAGCGTTTCCTTTTTTGTAGCATATTAAAATAAATGTACAAAAAAGATAAATATTCATATCACTTTTTAATGTAGTTTTAATTGAAAAAAAAAAATTTACTTCTACAATAATCTATAAAACAAACTAAAGAGTTCAAATCTTTTCTCACAATTAAGTTCAGTTCGCTTTAAGTAGTCAAATTTTAATTTAGCTTCAGGTCTAAAATAGGATGACAAATACATTGATACTATAAATCTTACAACCTTCCTTAGTGTCAAATTAAAATGCTCTACGTAAATGAATTTATTTTATTTTGTAAACGTAACTGACATACAATTACGATAATTACGAATTTTATACACCTAAATAAAATCACAAAAATGTATTTATATGATATAGATTCGAGGGTGGGGAGGGGAATACTTTTAAAAATATTACGTACATAAATAAATGTTGAATCAAAATAAGAATACTTAGCTGTAATTTACAAATATTCATAAAATATATTTTTAACATTTAAAGGATTCAATATATTTAATAAATATACATTCTTAATGTACATAATTCCTTAATAAAAATTTCTGTTTTTAAAAATGGTTAAGGCTGAATCCTTTAATGTTAAAATGGCAAAATATTTGCTATTGATTTTAATTTAAAAGGTATTAATGAGCAATTTATATGATCAGAATAGGTAATTATTTTTTAATTAAATACTAAATAGTGAAGAAAACAAATAGTAAATTAAATATGTCGCAAATATTCTGTATTTTAAATTATTATACCTAGCCCACATTAATGTTTATTATTGTTTATAAAATACAATTTGTAAGTGTAGGTACAATTAATAAATGAAATATATCGAAAATATGACGTATCGAGTTATCTATTGAATCAGCGTTATTACAATATCGTGAATATAAGTATTGGCTGTCGATTTGCTGCTTTAAAGCGTTTAATAATTTATTCGCTCGAGTAGATATTGAATAGACAAGTAGTTCAATAATTAAATCACTGATTTCGAACATTTAATAATTACACGAATTTCCAACCAGTATAGCGCGTCCACTGGTTGAGAATCGGTAGCGTAAAACTATTTTTGTCTGAGTATTAGTTTACTATAATATAAATAATAATAATTAATAAAAATGAAATTTTAAATTTTCATAAAATATCATTCAATAGAATACAATCATGATTGTGTATAAATACAATAATAAAGTAAAATGTAAGGTGTAATTGCGCTTGAAAGTTGAACTCTATCATAGGAATGTTGTATATAAATCCGTGTGTTAAACTCCTAACAATTTTGATAATGTGATAAAATTAACATAAAAACAATTGATTATAATTGATAACACTATCCTACAGTACTGTTCGATTCGGCCGGTGGATGACGAACAGATCCTCCCCACTACATCTAACCTTAAATATGGTGAAAGGCTTCTGGTTTGGATTGAAGCTTTGTTGCCAAATTATAAATTAAAAGTTAAATTTCTTATCCGAAATTTTTTTTTATGGCGTGATATATACTCGCTTACACATATATATTTTTTTTCTGAAATATACAAATGATACTGAGTACTTTATAGATAGTTTGTGTATTATTTATTCTGAACAAAATGTTACCTAACGATCAGGTAATGAAAAATATGTCTATTACGTTTTGTTTTTTATATATATATATATATGTTAATACTACCTAATTTAATAATGATTTATTTATAATTAATGTTGTAATAGTTTATTAGATTTTTTTTTAATTAGATTCGTTTTCTTTATTGGTAGGGAAACTATAGTCCTTTAATCAACCAAAATACTACCAACACCGATGGTGATAATAATGCTGTGGAAAATGGTCATCAATCAATAACTAATCCTGGAAGCAAAAAAACCTGGTCTGAAATTCGGCAAACAGTGTGTGACTTTCGTCATCGTCTTTCTACTATATCAGTTATGTCTATTTCACACGTGTCATTTAGACATTTACAAAATGGAAAGACTCGTGTTTATTTCCTTAGTGCTCCTGTAAATGAATTTGAAACACTCCTTTATGTTGATTTACCTAATCAAGGTATTGTTGGCCAATTACCGTGGCAACCTTTAATTGAATCTAATTTCCCAAGTGTTATAATGAGTGGTCGGTATTCACGAGAAGAACAACTTTTATCTGAAAGGAAACGATTGACAACATTTGGAATTACATCATATGAGGTCAATTGTGAATCTGGAAGGATTGTTTTCCCTGCTGCGAGTACATTATTTCATTGTAACGATAATGAATTATCGGTAAATATTTATTTAATCCTATAAAAATTATTTTATAATATTATTTTTTATTTGTTAGACAAATTTATTATATCCAACTGAATTAAGGACAAACGTTACTGGAGCTAAGCTTTCACCTCAAATTTGTCCAAATAATATTGATATTGTAGCATATGTTTGTAATTTTGATATTTGGGTAACTCATATAGCTACAGGTAAATAAATATAATATTATATGGTCACATAGGGTTTAAAGTTATTTAAACATTTTATATTATAGGTAGTACTAAAAGATTGACATATGCTCATAAGGGTGGACGGTGTTTATCAGATGATCCATTAGCAGCAGGTGTGCCTTCATATGTAATGCAAGAAGAATTTAATCGTTATCATGGTTATTGGTGGCAACCAAAAAAACGTAAAGGTAAATATCAAGCATTATTTGGGTATCTACATCATAAATCTAAGTAAATTATATACTTGAATGGAACTAAGATTATTATAGGGTAACCCATAATGTTATAATAGTTTAAAATATTTATTTAATAGAAATGGAATATATACAATTTTACCATTTTAAATTTCATGAATATTAATATTAATAAGTAATGTCAAACTAAATTTTCAAGAAATAAAATATAGATTTTAATAGATAATTAATTCTATTCAAAAATTATTAAACTTATACACAATTTGATTTAATTTATGTAACTGAAGTTTTGTTTTGGTTTTTTTAAAGTTAAACAATAATTTTTATATATTGTTTTCAAAAAATTATTATTTATAAAAGTACTAATAAATATATCCAATATTATAATAAACTGAAATAATTATTTGATACAAATACATTAAAATCAGTGTAGTATGTTGATTGGAACACTATGTATATGTTTATTTTTGTAATAAGTAAATATTTTTTATTGCACCTATGTACCTTTTTAACAATTTATTTAATTTATAATTTTATGTTTTGCTATAATATAGAAGACAATACATACAGGATTTTGTATGAAGAAGTAGATGAAAGTGATGTTAAAATATTTAATTTTCCATCATCGAATTCAGCTGGTAGTGGTGAAATTGAGCAATATAGGTATGTCAATTAAATTATTGCTTAAATAATACGTTGTTTGATATTGTAAATTTAAAATGTTTTTTGTGTTATATAAATAATTTCAACCTAAAATCTTTTAAAAATATTGCTTCTATGTATATTGTTATTTCTTAGATTATAGGTTAGTGCTGGGGGACTTTCTTTTGCCAAATCTTACATAAATATCTATTGTCTATTGCTCCCTTCATTAACCTCAAACGCATTGTAACCTCTTAATAAGTTTGATACGCCAATTTTTAAGTTTAGGAAGGTTTACTAATCAAAGACATCATACCCAATCAACAAACTTTTTAATAAGACTTGCTTACTATTGTTTCTTCAAATTAACTTTAAATTTCTATAATTTTATAAAATCTAGCATCCCAAATGTTTTCCCATTTTCTCATACAAATTTACTAAATTTAACTATTCGTTAAAATTATAAAAAAAATTAATTCTATATTTCAAATATATCTTGAACTTAAATGTGATTAAATCCATTTTGTATGTAATTTATTATGTATTTTTTGTCTTAAAAATAAATTGTATTTTAGATTTCCTCGAGCTGGTACTGCCAATTCTAAATCAAATTTAAAACTAGTAGAGTTTCAACTTGATGAAGAATGTCAAATTATTAATATAAAAAATATGGAACTTCAATATCCATTAGCACAAATGTTTCCTTGGATGGAGTACTTAGTAAGAGTTGGATGGACACCTAATGATGACTTGTAAGTTATCATATTCATACTTAATTACTATCTATAAAACTTAAAAAAGAAATCAGTTTAATTGATTTAAAAACAAATTTAAAAAACTATTTAGATTTTGGACATTATTTCTTAAATATTCTATAATCTTTAAAACAAATATTATAAACTAGTTAATTTTTTTAATTTTTTAATTATTAATGTGAAATTTACATTTACATTGTATTTTAGAATATGGCTTCAAATATTAGACCGGAGGCAACAAAGACTTGAATTGTTGGTTCTATCCATTGATAATTTTGTAGAAGATAATTCTTCTAATATGGATAAATCATCAAATTATTTAACTTTAGTTCCGCCTCAAGTTATATATTCTCAAACTTCCAATGTTTGGGTTAATGTAAGATATATTAAAAATAGAGCATGGTTTTTAAATTAATTTTATTATAATATATATTTTATCCTTAATCTATCAAAAAATATAATTGATAGTTAATTTATTCTTGTAAATTATTTTATTTATAAATTATAGTTTTCAAACATTAAATATTTTATTTTGTTTAATATTATAGGTTCATGATCTTTTATACATGTTTCCCATTACTACTAGTGGTGAAATAACTATGATTTGGGCTACAGAAGATAGTGGATTTCGACATTTATACTTAATAACTTGTGTAATAACAAAGGTATCTCATAAAAATGGCGTACAAAATGTAGATCCATGCGAAAGTAAATAGTTATAATTTTATTATTTAAATTATTGATATATTCTGATAATCTATGTCTATTACTAGATAACATGATGATGTCTAAACTAGCATTAACTAGTGGCAACTGGGAAGTGTGTGGTAAAGGACTATGGGTTGATTTAAAATATCAAATGGTATATTTTATGGGTGTCCGAGAATCACCATTAGAAAAACACTTATATGCAGTATCATTAAAGAGTCCTGGCAATATCAAAATGCTCACTAAATCGGGGTACTCTTATGAAATTGATATTGATAAGGTAATTTTCTTAATGTACTAAAAATATTTAAAACTATATGTAATCAATAATTTATGCAATTTTTCAAAAATTAAAATATTTATTAAAAATCTATAATATAACTAATTTTAAAACAATGTTTGTGTTGCAATTTGTTTACATTTAGAATTGTGAAATTTGTGTAGCTGTCTACAGTAATATAAAGAAACCTCCTTCTTGTCAAGTATTTCGAATAGAACATAATGATATGACAGTTGACGGAATATACTTACAATCAGTTGGATTTTTAGTGCAAAATTCTGGTAAATATTTTCGTGTTTTTAATTTATTTTATTTTTAAAAATATTTTATTTTTAAACAGAAATAAATAGTGTTCTTCAAAGCCCTTCATTAGTTACACATCAAATTAGTTCTGGTGATATTTTGTTTGCAATGGTATTTAAACCACATAATTTTATACCTGGTCAAAAATATCCAACTATACTCCATGTGTATGGTGGACCAGAAGTTCAACTTGTAACCAATACATTTAAGGTAATTTATTAAATTCATATAATTATAATAATAAATTAATATATTAATAGAATTAATATTTTAGGGTACTCGACATATAAGAATGCATATGTTAGCATCACAAGGCTATGTAGTTGTAGCGATTGATTCTCGAGGTTCAAGACATAGAGGTTTAATATTTGAAAGTCATCTAAAAGGGAGATTAGTAAGTACTTCATAAAGTTTTAATTAATTTTTAATAACAAATTATTTAATTTATGATTTAAGGGTACTGTAGAACTTTCAGATCAATTAGAAGTTCTTGAGTGGTTAGCTGATTTCCTTGGATATATTGATATGAATCGTTTAGCAATTCATGGATGGTCATATGGAGGGTATCTTAGTTTAATGGGACTCGCTACTTATTCAAATGTTTTTAAAGTAAATTATATATTTTATATGTATTTTATCGTGCAATAATACTTCAAAAATAAAGTTTTATTTCAGTTAGCAATTGCTGGTGCACCTGTAACATCATGGGCAATGTATGATACAGGCTATACAGAACGGTACATGGATTTACCCCAATATAATTCTGTTGGATATATGAATGGTTCAGTTTTAAGCTATGTCAGTCGTTTGCCAGATGAGTAAGTTTTATTTTGTAATGAGTTAAATTTGTATTTATTATAGTATAGTATTCCTGTATTATGGTTAGTGTCAAATTTAATAATAAATTATCAATCAGAAACCTTAAATGTAAAGCGTTCAAAATTTTGATTTTAATAAAATTATATGTATATTATTTATAAAAACAAGCACGCTAAACTTAAATTAAAATTAATCATTTTTAAATGTCTATATTTTTATTTAATTTATATCTATATTGCTCAAGATTAATTAATATACATATAAATAATATTTTTAAAATCCAATGTTGTATATAAATAACAAATATAATTTTGGTTATGTTCTAAGTTTATATAATTTTCAAATTCATGATTTTCAATCACTGGAAATATTCTTTTTATATTTTTTCTACTTACTATAAATTGTTTAAACAATTTATGGACTAATTAAAATTCCGAAAAAATAAATAAGAATTTTGGTTAATTTAAAAATAAGAACAAATTATATTTAAATACATTTTTTAAACAAGATTATTTGCATCTTAAAAATACCCATTAAAAGCTGTTTATAATAAATAATAAATAATGTTGAACTAAACATTTTGGTATTAGCTTTTAAAAAGCAATATTTTAACATCTTATCTTTATAATTATAACTATGATTGGGACCACAAAATGAAATGAAGCACAAGAGCCACATTAGTATTTGTTGAATTAAATAGCTATTAAATTTGCCGTTGGTTATTATCAGTATATTTAGTGATTTGAATTTGAATTTATTTATACCCTATTTTAAATGTAATTCATTATTTTCAACTTAATGAAATGTATTGTTTATAAAATATTTATATTTGAAATATATTTTTTTAATATAATTGTTTTTGTTTGTCCAAGAAACTTATTTTGATCTGTACTAATTTATTTAATAAAATATAAAAATCTTGCACTAGAACATTAATTATAACTAAAAAATTCAATTTTTTTTGTCAGAGAGAACCGATTATTAATTATACACGGATTAATTGATGAAAATGTTCATTTCTCTCATACCAGTTTACTGATTAACACACTTGTAAAGTATGGAAAACCATATCAACTTCAGGTAAAATATATTTTATTAATTCATAATAATTCTAATTAAATATTCAATATTTTAAATTTATACTTTATATTTATTTTGTCTGTGAATACTTTTTTATTTAGTACAAATGTTGCATTCTTTAGTTTCAACTCATATTTTCGTATAAATCAATTTATCAATTTAAAAAAATCTTTTTCTATTTTTTGTATTAGTTTTATTAAGCATTAGCAAAAATTATGAAAATATTTTATAAAATTATCAACATATTCATTATAAATGTGTGCAATTTTTGTATTTTAAGTCTGAAAATATATTGCACGCTTAAACCTATATTTTACAATAATTTTTTAAAAAATGTTTATATAATATTGTTAAGTGTATGTTTTTTTTAATAGATTACTACTTTATTTTTAATTATGATCATAAATTTATCGTTTCAATTTATATTGTTTATACATATAGATTTATCCAAATGAACGACACAGCTTAAGGAGTTTAGATGCTACAAAACATTATGATGCAACATTTTTATCATTTTTACAAAATTACTTATAATCTTGGTAGTATATATTTTATTATTTTCATTATTATTTATTATTTTTATTGATTTGTTTAAAAAACTAATTTATTGTTAAATCTAGTTAAATTTTTTTATCAAAACACCAATTTATATAAATATAAAATAACTAATTAATATTCTCCATTTTATGTAAAATTTGTAATGAAATTTGTTGCTGTAAAATAATAGATTATATTTATTGGATTTGAAAAATTGAAATAAATATTAAATAATTATTGTACATTTTTAAATATACAGATATAATTTTATATTGTACTTAAAACTTAAGACACAGATTTTATACTGTGATTTTGTTATATTTAGGCTATTATTGCTTGAATACAGCTGTTGTATATAATTTTTAGAACACTGTATTAAATGTTTTTCAGATAACTTTATTATGAAACAAAAAAATTGATTAAATGTTTAAAATTTTGTGAACTACAATTAACTTTTTATATTTATGACTAATAATAAAATATTGTTATATGCTTATACATACAAAGTAAATGAAAACACTGCGTAAATGTATTCGATATTTTTTTCTTTTATTTGCACTACACATTTTGAAATTCAAAATGTGTAAGTAAATAAGTTTTTCACAATTAAATTGTATTTTTTAATGGTAATCTCAATTTTGATCAACATATTTTTAAATGAGAATAAATTATAACATTTATAATTTTGAATATCTGTCTCATTTATGTACATAACTTCAACATACATAATGTTAACGAAATACAAAAAAATTAAAATTGGTGATTACTATTTTTTTTGTAATTTATTATCCAAGACACTTGTTATTAGATATCTGTGGATAACAGTTATCAATATTTAACAAAAATGATAAGCCCTCTTTCAAAAAAGTAATAAGAGTTCTATGAATTATATTATTCATTGTATAGGAATTTTGTATTTAATTTGTACAAAAATCATTTAATTATTGTATTATTCGTTTTACCAATAGTTTGTTGTATGCCAAGCCAAAACAATCTTACTAATTTATTACAGTCAGATGTAAGGATCAAAGTTCAAATTTTAACAACATTGTTCTGTGGAAAATAAACTTTTATTTATATGAATATAATACAACAAATTTTAAAATGTCTCACACGGTTAAATCTGGAACTTCAGCCAGCAATGTTACTAATGAAAATTCACAATCACAAAATAATACTGCAGGTAAATATTTTGTATACAAAAATAATTTATATTTTAACTTGATTCAAAATTTTGACTTCTTTTTCTTCTTTGACATCTTATAATACACCAAATTATTAACGAAATGAGAAGTAATAAAATTATTACTGATAAAACTATTAACGCAATTTCTGTAGCATTTAAGTATTCTGAAATAAAGTATTTTTAGTTTAATGTGTATTGTTTAAGTTAGTTTTATAAGTTTACATAAAAACTAATAAAGCAAGAGAAAAATTAGAAATAACGCAAACTGGCATTTTATAAAAATTATTTTAAATAAAAAGGATAAGCAGTGATATTAATTTTTTAACTTAATTTTGTTATATTTACGTTTTTCAGCATCTATTGTCTTTTTACGTGTGTTTCCTCGTAAATCCGTGGCAATTATTTCAAATTTTGGAAAACAACATGTTGCTGTATAATATGCAATAATTGGTTCTCTGGTTCCTATATGAAACTCATTACGAAATCTTAAATTATTTGGTATAGATGATATCATAGCTAATCCTAAAATACAAACATAATTTATAATCTTTATTAATACATAATATTTCAAATATTAACTCAACGCTTAAAATTATTTCCCTTAAAATTTAAATAATTCAGTGCCTCATTTATAAGAGTTGATAAAAATAAAATTTTCCAAAGGAAACATGTGTTAGTGCTGTAGCAAGAAATTAATTTTCAAGAAGGAAACACTGGCGTTTATAACGCTATTTTTAGTTGTGTTTTAATATATCTCATTCCGTTATTATATGCATATAATAACTCTTAATAATTCTTAGGACAAAAATGAAAATAATATTATTATTTAACAGCAATTAATATTTTAATACAAATAATTAAAAACGTTAGTTTTGAATATTATAACATTTTAATATCAACAAATTAACCGCATCTAAAGTACCTACGTAATGTGATTGTAATTATATTATGTAAACAGTCCTTTTCTACAACTGTCATTATAGTGAGACTTGGGTTTATCTTCCTATGTATTATGTAGATAAGTTAGTAATTATACAGTATTTGGATTATACTTTTACTGATTATTGATAAATCAATTGATTAAAATTCAAGAAAAAGGTTAATTATGTGAGGTATATATCTTCAACGCCTCCCCAATTACAACACTGACGTGCGTAATAAAATCGTTTAATTTTATTACGTTATATTTATACTGTAAATACGCAATACTTATAAAAATACTTAATTTAAAATATAATTTATAAAAAAGTTTAAAGACTATTACAGTAACCATTTTAAATATATGTTTGAAAGTTTTCCTAAAAAATGCAAAAACATGACGATAAGCAATGGTTAAGGTATATATATATAATCAATTGAGGTACAGCTACGTGCTTATAGCCATAAATACTATGATTATAAAGTATATATATGCGATTAATGGTTACGGTTAACAATCTATTAATGTATGTATTTATAGATAGTTATTAAACTACAGGAGTTATAGAATTTATTTTCTAGTAAAGTATATTATATATTAGTTTTTACTTTTAATTTTTATTTCCATTAACATTCATGATGGACAATGATATTTTTATGTAGCAATTTCTCAATTTATAAGTATGCAACTTTAGTAATCTGTTACGTCTAGGTAATTTAATTAAAAATCAATATTAAAACGTGTATATAAGACTAGTAATTTAAATGTATAACATCATTTATATCCAAACAAAGTTATATAAGGTTAGTAGTGGTGGTTAATATACCATAAGTGTACATATTTTGTATAAAATGAAATATGTATTTTATAATATTAATATTTACAAGGTATTTAGTCAATTATAAAACTTATGTATTTTTTGTCTTAAAATATACATTTATTACTAATTTAATGTTACTTAAAAAATTTTAAAAGGATCAACCATTATTTTATACCTTATAATACACAGTTATTTAAACTTAAAATCCATCTTTAATATAATTTTTACTAAGTGAAATATTTAAATTATTTTAGTAGCAAATTTTGATTGAAAAGTTTGACCTATGTCAGAATTTTTAATTTAACTATATTTGATGTTCTTTGTATCATAAATCATAAATGTATATCTATAGCTATATGATGAAAATAAGGCTATAATCCTGTAAACAATATTTTATATTAAGCAACAAATTAATCTAAGTTCAAGTCAATTACAGTTGTGTTGTAAACAACATTTGTATCGCTTAGAAAACACTTAATATACTTACACACAACTTATTGGACTTGTTTATTAGGTAACTAATATAAATCATATGTAATATATATTATAATTATTTTTATTTTAAAATTTTTTTTCTCGTTTTATGATATTAAATGAACAACATATTGAAACATTGTTAATATTCTGTTATGTATGTGTAGTTTTGTTAAAATAATAAAATTTAAGATAAGGCTAATTTTTAGGCATAGTATAACATTTAATTACCTTAATTAATTTTAAAATAATTACCTGAATTTTCATCTTGAATAGTCACTTCAACACTCCATTTTTCAGATGCACAAGTATGAGGAGAGTCTGCAAAACGACAATCTCCATTAAATATATAATCTATTGTAGGACGTGTAGTATCTCCAGTCTAAAAATGTATTTATTTATTAGCTAAATATTGGTATGAGTGTATGCTATACTAATTCTCACAAGTTTCCCTATATAAAAATTAACTTTAATTGACTCAAATTCTGGTCGAATAACAGAAAATGTAATCTGATCAGTTGATCCTTCTGGTCCCATTGCTTCCAAAACTATCATTACATCAAATGGTGCACTATTTGGAGGTAGTATTATACTGAAATATAATACATTTAAATAATGATAATTTATTCATTCAGATTTTATAACTTATCTTTTAATTATCATTTTAGTTTTAAAATAAAATAGCATCCAACAATTACTAAAAATACGTACCTTGTGGGTAATACTGATCTTATAAGACCCATTTGATCATAACAATGAAACTTATACTCTAAAGGTGTCCAATGTTTATTTATCACTCTAAAGTACAATTTAACTATCTCTCCTGAAATTCCCGATAGAACAGAATAAGGAGATAATTGTAATGTATAACTTTGAGGTCCATCAAATGTTTCATCTGACCACGATTTATCAGAAGCTTTATCTATAAAATATATGTGAATATACTATACAAATTATAACTTATTATGCTAAGTAGTATAAATTGTAATATATTCTTAAATTAAATTTTTAAAAAAGTAATTTTCTAATTAAAAACAGAAACATGAGTAAGGTGTTTCTAAAATAATTTTATTATCCTATGGGTATCTATAATTTACAATAAAATAAATAATTACTTATTGAATTAAATGTAAATTATACTTCATTTAAATATATATTTATTTTTAGATAGATATTTTGTTTAATAAAAAATTGTTATTTATATAGACCTAAACTAACAATAAACATTAATTAATTTTTGCAATTCATAATTTAAATATAAAATTTCCAATTTATTACGTCAATGTAAGATGCAACGTAATAATGAAAGAGGTTATTTATGTATTATACATATCATGATTACATACTCATTGGTAACGTCATTTTAGGGCAATTTCATACGCACCTGTTGGTCAAGGCTATTGTCTCATACATCATCAATCATTGTATTTTCATAATTAATTACATATACGATAAAAATATAATCAAAACAAACATTATATGTTATTTAAGATAAATTGTATTTATATATTGTCTCAGTTTACCAGCTAATGTTTGCCACTTCGAACTCCTAATTAAGTATGTACGGTTTTATTAATTATTTTGGAAATAATTCCCCTTTTTAAAATTATATTCATATTATTCATTTTTACATAAAAGTATTAAATTAAAAATATTGAAAAGAAAAATGTTTTAATAAATTTGGTCTTAATTAGAAATTCATTCCATGTTGGAAATTAATAAAATAAATACCTAATATACGTTTTTTTATCCATTTAAATAATAAAATATATTTAATTAAATGACCTATTATTTAGTAAATATTTGAAATACATATTTTTTTTATAATATAAATAAACTAAAATTATGATACCTTAAATTTTACACAATTATTTTATGTAAGTTGTAGCAATACTTCTATGTTATGTAAATTTTATTTTATTGCTATCATATTTTAAAGGTCAATACTTTGTGTATTTTCAGTGAGAATATAGTACCTATTTATCTGTAACTAACTAATGAGTATTGGTTAATAATGATTAATCGTTTTTTGTATTATCTAGTTTTAGATAATACAAAATTTTAGATTTATTATATAGTTTTAATACTAAAAGTATTAAATGTTTTATACTTTTCTATTTTTATAAAATAATATATTTTTGTAAATTTTGTTTATTTTAATTACCTTCTGGATGATTTTGTACATCAGAATCAACATTTTTAGCTTCTGAAACTTGATTTATAATTGCTAATGCAGTTGGTTTTTGTTCTTCACAATTTTCACATTTACCATTTTTACACCATATGATTTCTACCTAAAAATAGCTTTTATTAATATAAAAATACTTACAAATTACAATAATGTATTAAAATTACATTTTTGTTTTTTTGTTGAAAAATATACAAATCATTTAAATCATTTGAATTTTCCTCAAATAATAGAATTTGATTCTTCGAAGGAATCAGTGTTTGTATTAATTTAGAATAATATTTCTGACCTTGCTCTTGTGGTAGATAATCAATTTGATGGTACTGAGATATCCATTTAGTAATATTTCTTAGAAATATTTTATGTGTCACACTATCTGTAAACAGGAAATATAATAACTTTGTATGATAGATTTTTAGTTAATAGTGAAATGTACTACATAAAACATGACGAGGGACAAGGAAGTTGTTTATTACCTATATTACTATTATTTAATATTTCATAAGTAAAAATGTTGAATAATACCTACTCAATCATTTAAACAGGAAATTGTGCTGTGTCACTAAAAATAAACAAATACAGTATCTATAGTCTAGGTATTGAGATTAAAATAGAATGATAAACTTCTTACGTATTCAAAAAAATCACAATATTGCGCAAAATTAGTTTTTCCGAAAAAATTATTTTTCAAAATAAAAAATATATGTACATCTTGTAATGTAGCATTAAAGTTATTTAAAAGTTTTTTGTGACATAATTTATATTATAAGTATACATATTTTTTACCAATTATTTAGTTATGTTTACATTAACCTTCGTGTAATTAAGCTTTATTCCTTAATAGCTTAATAGTCCTCATAGTTCTATTGTTATACTTTTCCAAAGATTTTTTTATATTTGCATCCTCAAATTTCACATCTTTCTGTACTTTTCCAATCTCTTATTGCTGTGACTTTCCATTTTGTACAAGGTCTACCTAGTATCTTACTATTAATTAATTTTAGAAGATTCTATGCAAGATCGTAAGTTGTTTATTGCTAGTATAAAGTTTTAGGAGTCCTTGAGTAATTTAAGTATGTTGGGGAGGTCTTTCATATTTCATACACCTTTATTATAAATTTAATATAATCAAATATATATTTTACCCTGTGATAAAAAATATATTATATATTATTACTTTAATTTAAAAAATCGAAATAAACAGCTTTACATGTATAATTATACAGCTGTTTATATATAATAAAACGTGTTTTCAATATATTACTTAATAGAACGTCGAATGTTAAACATAAATGTGTTTAAACTTTAAATTATAAATTTGTATCCGATATTAATAACGAATTCTTAACATTAATCTTTACTAAATTTCACTAAACTATTTCATAAGTGAGTCTCTATTTGTATTGGGTCACAGTTACAAAGTTTAAAATAGGTGTACTGCAATTAATAAAACCCTGACCAAGTACCCTGCTCATTCCAACGCTCGCACTAGCTTTGATATTATATTCATAAGAATAACTTGTTTGAAATAATTTTAAAAAAGAGATTTATGTCATATGTCATTTTAAATTATTATGACACTACTGTATATTTGTACTTAGTTGTATGCTATTCTATTACATGGTTTATTGGTTGATACTATAATAATACTAAATGGTATATAAATATTTAACATACTTTATCTTTTTAATTCATTAAGTTATTTCGGAAATACTAAAGTTTTCAAATAAATATTAATTTATTTCGTGTTGGGTAATGAATAAGAAAATTGTACAAGAGAAATTATGACTTTTGTAAATTATTTATATATGAACATTGTAAACATTTCTATTCCATAATTGTGGAGTAATAATATTGTATAAATATAAATATTAATATTATATAAATTCTATTCTAAGTTTCTAATATAATTTTTTAAAATTAGATTAAACACAATGTTACATATCTATTTCAGAAATTATTTTGGTTGGTGTTAGAATTTATTATTATCCCTAAATAATTACGCCTAATTTATTAAATATATTATTTTACAATTACAGAAATTAAATATATCGTAAAATAAAAATTTAATAGTGAATACAGAATACATATTTTATAATAAAAAATAGTGATAAAATCAAATAAAAATTTCAGACCTATAAACTATTATTAATTTTATTTGAAATTGATCTCTATTATTATTTATATTTACAGTTTTAATAATTAAATTTTAATTATTAAATTAATAATTTATATCGGGTTATTTATACTGTAATTTAATTTTGTACTAATAAATATTATATGTAACCTGATCTACAAAAAGGTGTAGTATGTTAAAAGTAAATTGTAGGTGTCAAAAAACTAATATCTAAAACAAACTGAATTGTTAATTATTTTTTTGAAAACTAGTTTTCGAATATAAACCCCTTTTCGTAGACTAGGTCACATATTATTATTTTATAATACTTAATATATTATTTTTGTTAACTGTATTATAAATGAATTAGTCTTTAAATCCCTGTTTTTATAAGTATATTTAAATCTATTTTTATTCATAGTGTTACAGGTAAATGTATTATATACATTATTTTAAAGTATCAAATAAAAATATTTATTATTCGTCATCTCAATTATTTATAAATTGTTTAAATACTGGGTGATTTTTTATCGTGATCATCACAGCTATATCTTGGGAAATATAAATCATTTTTGTTACACTTGTTTTAGAAAGTACTTGTTCATTTAATTTTATAATTTTTTTGTATAAATCATTTTAATATCTTTATTCCCATACCTTATTTGTTGTAATTATATTAGTTTTTTTATTTTTAAACGACAACTTATTACTTTTACAATAAATTATTAAATAATTAATATTCTTGGGATTCATACGTGTTGACTTTTAAAATACGACAAACATTTTCTAAGTAATAAGCATTTAAATGCTTTAAGACATGGTAAAATATTGTGATACTATAATGATAGTGAACATTTACCCTCTTGCTTTATTAGACATTTATAAATAAGTGAACTTCTGTATTCATAGAACTATGTTAAAAGCGACGCATATTTAAATATTTAAATAATTATTCGTATTGAAAATTTATTTATATTATTTTTATAACAAAAAATATATTTTGGTTTTTGAAAAATATACAATTGTTTAAGGTGTAAGGGGTAAACATTTTTTTAAAATTATATAATAAATACAAAAAAAAAAACTAAAATAAAATTTGTTTGAAATTTTGGCAAATAAAATCTAGATTACGATAAAAAAATCACGCTGTATTTAGTATTTATAATTTTAATGTTCTGTATAATATAAAAATATACATACCTCCTTTTTCATCTAGCCCATTTATAGTAACAACAGTATTGTAGTTAGTCAAATACATCGAACTTTCAAAAAAGTTTTTCATACATTGCAATGTTTTTTTTTCCCAGTTTGTCAATATGGTAATATCATTAGCAATAATATTTTGAACAGTAAAACATAGTATAAATACTTTTAAGAAATACATAATGATACAATAAAAGGTCTACAGCTAGTGACAATTTTTAGTCATAATTTGTATTTATATAATATTTCTATTGTTATCTTTTTCAAATATTTATTTGTGAAGGATAGGTTTCCTGTATGTGTATATTGTTTCATAAAAAATATCTACATAAATATATGTTTTGTTTCAGATAAAACTATTACAAATCAATTCCAAGAATCATTAGGCCTTCCATTATTACAACAAAATATTAATGAATTGAATTTAGAGGAATCCAACTCACAATGTTTAAAAACTGCAAGTGAACAGCTTAAACAACATCTGAATAGTAATTACGGGTTTTCTAATCTAGACGAATATAATTCTTATATTTTACCACCAAGGAGGAAACTAGAAACTATTGAATGTAACACCATACCTTCTATAGGAGGTATTTAATCAACATATTTCAGTTTTTATTAAATATTTCAGTTTTAAAATTAAAATTTTTTTATATTTTATAATTGTTATAGTTGATATTAAACCATCATCTAGTAATGTTTTAAATATCCAAAATAATTCAACATTTATAGAAACATCAAATATGCCAGTAAATGAATCATTTAAAACTTTGAATACTTCAGAAAGTATTTCCACAACGTATTCAGAAGTATAATATATAATAAATAATTAATTAAACAAATAATAATAATATTCATAATTAAACTTTGTATAGGATATATTACTTTATGTATATGAACCTATAAAATGGCATTGGTTCTATTGCAAGTATGCGGATAAAAATATTTGGGTTCCATTTAGCCTGAAAGACTCAGATGCAATTGAACAAGCATTTATTTCAAGTAAGAATATATTATTTAATAATTTGAAGTTTTAAATTTTTAGTTTTATTACGTGTATTTCAGATGACCAATGTAATGAATCAATCATACCAACAGATGGTAGCCGATTCGATGTTTATTTGAATCAAAGAATTCGTAAACCTGTTTATTGGTCTGATAAACCAACTAGTGTACGGCGTTGTTCATGGTTTATTCGTAATCCAAATGGTTCTAATTTTATTCCTTACGATGAAACAGTAGCTACTAATTTAGAAGTAATAATTAATTTTTATTAACAATGTATTTGAAATTAATAAAATTAGTATTCATACCTAGAATGAATATAAAAAAGCGTGGGAAAATAATGAATGGGGATGTAAAGTTCCAGTTGGTAATTATGAAGAAGTAATTTTGCATAGTTCTACTGCCATGATACATAATGGTACATCAATAACACTTCTAAATAATAGTGAAGAAACTCAAACTTATACACAAGTTGATCAAACAAATTCAGTAAGATAAAAAATACAAATTAAAACAATTATGGTTTTAGAATATTCTATATTTAAAAAATAAATTGTTGCAGTCTTCATTAAAACAATGCATAGTTAAACGAGGGTTTGAAGAATTTATAATACCTAGAAACGAACCATCAAAAGTGGACCATTTATTATTTATTGTTCATGGAATTGGATCATATTGTGATTTAAAAATGAGACCAATTTATGAAGTTGGTATGTTAGTTTCAATAATTAAGTAAAGAATAAAATTTATTTAAACTGAATACTTGGGATTTAAATATATACTACATTTTCTCCATTTTTTTTTTAGTTGATGATTTTCGAAGTTTGGCTCTTCAATTAACACAGTCACATTTTAAAACAGCATGTCAATCAGATGCAATTGGTAGAATTGAAGTATTACCTGTTTCATGGCATTTGGCTTTACACAGTGAAGATATTGATTGTAAACTTAAAAGAATTACATTGCCATCAATACCACGGCTGAGAAACTTCAGCAATGACACCATATTAGATGTTTTATTTTATACTAGTCCCACATTTTGTCAAGTGAGTTATTTAAAAAAATATATATTTATATTTATTTACTTGTGATTGTTTTCAGACTATAATAAATGCTGTTGGAAATGAAATGAACCGCATGTACAATCAATATACTTTAAGAAATCCTAATTTTAATGGGCATGTTTCAATAGGTGGTCATAGTCTTGGGTCCTTAATTTCATTTGATTTACTATGTAACCAACAACCTCCAAGTCCTACAAAACAAACTGTAAGTTATGAATTTGGATAACCTAACTGAAAATATTTTTAAAAAAAGAGATACTCCATATATGAAGAATAATTATTACTTTAAGTTGGCTATACTACATTTTGTGCAGATATATTAAAATACTAAAAATAAAGTAGTTAGTACCATTCTAAACAAGATTATATCAGATTATAAATTTTAAATTTTAGAAAAATTGATATTCTATATGTTCAAAAACAAAATGTTTGCTATTTATAAAATAAAAACATTAAAATAAAATTTTTTTCAATTTTAAATTAATTAAATCAAAAACATAAGAACCATTGAATAATTTTTCCATTTTGCAAAATGACTGGACTTAAAAACCCATATTCAAAATTTTTATAAAGAAGATCAAAATCAAAACTGAAACATTTAAATTTAATTCAATCAAATTTAGTTTCAATATTTTTTACAACGAAACCCACAAATATGTTTGAACGCATAAAAAGATGTAAATACAAAATATTCACTTCCACATATATTAAACAATAATAAACAAGGTTGCAAACTATGCAAAAGAAAAAAAATTAACATTTTCAAAATAATAATTGTTTTTATTTGTACTATGCTCTAATTAGCTTTGATATTTTGTTATAATTTAATATAATATCTAAAACACTAAAATATTTTTAAATTGGTTTTTACTATTATTTTATTATTATAGGAGCAAACTGAAGCACCAGTTGTTGAAGAACAAAGAACTAAATTAAGTCGTGGTGCATCATATGTTTCATTAGGAAAAGCTGGTACTGGACAACCATACATCACCTATCCTCAGTTAGACTTTCAACTTGATTACTTTTTTGGTTTTGGTTCACCTATTGGTAAATATTATTTTTAAAAAACAGTAATTTGTGAAAGAGTAGTAGGTGTTGTATTTACTTGATACTAATTCTCATTTATAGAATATATGGATTTAATAAAAATTAACGACCATTATAATTTTAAAGTATTCTGTAATTATTAAAAAGTTTATTAATTATTTTATTTAGGTATGTTTGTAACAGTTCGAGGTATTGAAAGCTTAGGAGAAAATTTTAAATTTCCGACATGTTCAGGATTTCTTAATATTTTTCATCCATATGATCCAGTTGCTTACCGTGTCGAACCATTAATTAATGCTACTTTTGAAAATATACCTCCTATTCAAGTGCCACATCACAAAGGTCGCAAAAGAATGCATTTAGGTAATTAAATATAATAAAAAATTGTATAATTATTTTATATTATTAAATATTACATACTTATAGAACTAAAAGATACTATGGCACATGTTGGAGCTGCTTTGAAGACACAGCTTGTAAAATCTGTAAAGAGTACTTGGAATATAGTTTATCAATTGGCAATGTTTTCTAAAGGAACTTCAAATAATAAAAAAGAATACAATTCTAGGAGAGTAAGTGCATTCGGATATTAATAATATCTTGTTTTATATTCTAAACTTGTAAAATTATAAACTGTATTTTAAAAGTACAAGGAAATATTTAAATACTGAACAAACTAAAATATTTATAAATTATAAATACTAATCGTAATAGTTTTATTTATTACCTTATAGCTATACTACATTTTTTAATTAGAATAGATTTGTACAAAATTGAATACTACTTAATGTCTATTGCTAATATTTAATACTACAAAGCTGGTATTATATCTTTTAAAAATGCTTGATATTGGCTGTTTTATTCTAATTGTAAAACATTAAAATCCGAATCAGTATATAAACATTTAAATTTTATCTGTATTTAATCATTTGCACACATAATTGTAAAAAGTAATACAGTTGAAGTATTTAATATGTTTAAAGAAAAACTTAAAAGAGAATTATATTACATTAAAATTTGTTTTTAAATATAAGAACTTCGGTGATATTAAGATGTTAATGATTTATCTTTTATATATTCCTTATATTTTATATTAGATTGATATATAAATATATACAATACGCTATAAGATTTATGTTTATAAATTATAACAATATTCAGTAATTATTATTGTGTTAGAATTTAGATCAAAAATTACAAATTCAAGCAGATACTGGAAACTCCTTAGAAACAACTTTGAGAACTACTCAGTATCTTAATAATAAACCTGGTATTCTAAACAAAGGAAATAGAGTAGATTATGTTTTACAAGAAGCTCCAATTGAGAGTTTCAATGAATACTTATTTGCTGTTGGCAGTCATTTATGTTATTGGTATGCAAATAATTTTAATAGTTTTATCAATTATATAATATGCATAAATATATATTTTAATACAAATGAGATGTCTATTGGTTGTAACTGATCACATGTTGTTTAACTATCCATCTCATTTGAAAAAACAATAAACAATATTTTTAGAATATATTTATATACTATTATGTTTATTATTATACGCTGATTATTTCAAAATGTGTATTCATAGGGAATCCGAAGACACTATTCTATTAGTTTTAAAAGAAATTTATTCGACAATAGATGTATCACCAGATAATCAAGTTCAGCATGCAATACTACCATTTGACATACATGATGGCAATAACTCTAACTATCCAACTAGTTTGCAATTTGAAGAACCTCCTGGATTCAACATGGCATTTGGATCATTATCATCACTATATGATGATTCTCATAATTAACGGAAATAAAGAATATATAAAACAATTTTGGAATGTTGCAAATTATATTTAAAATAGATTTATTAAATATTTTTTTTATGCTGTGATCATTAATTATATTTATTTTAAGAAACAATAATAATATAAATTAAAATTGTCTTTTACATTATATCACAGTCCCATACAATTAAAATAGAACTTACATCATAGTTGCTTAATAATGTATTATTATCAGTTTTATTATTTTAACTAATATCCAGTAATAATCACTCAAGCTTAATAATGTTATAATTATATTTTTATAGAAATATGGGTATAAAATTGTAAATTTTAAACAGAAAAAAAAAATAATTTTTACTTTCCTAATTTAACAAATTTGTGTAGGTTTTTTAATATATCAGTTAGTCATAATAATAATTTACAGATTCGCACATATTTTTAATAGCTTTTGATTTGCATTTTTTTAATAAACTGGATATAATAATTTATTCATTATGAAAACTATTAATGAAAATTTACTTTGTATTATTTTAAATTAATTATGATCAAAATATTTTTATGAAAAGAATTAAAGAATTATGTCAACAATTTGCATATAATAAATGTTAAAATTATATTCCAAAACATTTTAATAATTTTAAATAGCAGTTGTTTTTAAAGGTTATAATGAAACACCATGATTTCTAGTGTTGAACACGGGTAGATAATTATAAATTTTACTATTTGAATGATTTTAAATTCTAATTCAATTTACAGTTAAATAGTTGAACAAGGTTCCAATACCAGAAGTCATGTTATTAAACTTTAAATAATAAAAATATTAATATTAAATGCATAAAAATATTTATATATATGTATACAGGTTATTTATAATTTTGTATAAAATTATAGGAGATAAAACATAATTATCTGTGAGGTAGATATAAAATTTACATTTTGTATTATTGTTAATGTACAAACCAAGGTTAGTATTAATAGAGGTTAATAAATTCTATTAATATATTTTGAATACTTAAAATCAAAACTTAATGGTAAAAAAAATGTATTAATTAGACAATTATAAAATAGGTACTATATATTGCAAGGTCCGCAGAGTTCAAAAAAATTATCATTAAACCAAATAGATAAATAAAATATATTACAATATGATTATTTTAAATACAATTAAAATTATTTTATACATAACATTAGTCAATACAATAACAAACAGGTAATTCTAATAAAATTAACAATATTATAATTATTTTCAATTATATACTTAAAATAAATAGAAAATGCTAATATTGACTAATTATTATGGATCGAAGTAATATCTACTAGTGATAATATATAAATGTATATTTATCTAATGTATTAATGATAGTATATAAATAAATATTATATTTTTTCTTTAGAGTTCTTCAGTGTTTTCTTTAACAAAAACCAGGGTAAAAGAAGTAACATGCCTCCAATACAATATGTAATTTTTGGACCAATAGACCAATATACTGAAACATAAATAAAAACAATAATATAACACAAAAATTATATTATAAAATGAAAAACACTGACATATTGATGAAAAAATGGGTCCAACTGCTCTAGCTAAAGCTCCTAAAGACCGGAATGTACCCATAACTTTCCCTTTATCAGCATTAGATCCATAATGTGATGCCAACGTAGTCAAACATGGAACAACAATGGATGTGGCTAAAAAATATAATTCATTTTAATATTGGTATTTGTACGAATTATATATTAATTTCTTACAAACAGCGTAAAGAAATAAACCAAAAATAAGAAATAATGGTGATTCAGCAAGTCCAACACAAATGAATGATGGAACAATAAGTAAAAGACCCTAAAATAAAATTCGGTTTAAATATTATAATTGTATTTATTTCACAAAAAAATTTATTTACCCAAGTTGCAGTTTTAGCTGTATTGGCTGGAGATATTCTTCGAACCCATCCACCTTGTAAAAGTGCCATAGTCATACCAATTCCAAAAAACATCCATCCTTGCTGCATTGAGGTATATTTAAATTTATTATGAGTCAAAAATGTTAAGGTGAACTCCAAGCCCGAGTATAAGAATAAGTATACAAAATAAACACTACCCAAAGTTCGCAACTTCTTAATATCTAATAATTGTTTATAAAAATAGAAGTTAATTACAATGTCAAGTTAATAAATATTAATTATTATTAACGTTAATTATTACTCATTACCATCAGATTGAATGACACCATCCAAAAGTTTAAACTTGAACAAATCTATTACATTAATATATTTAAATGCTTCTGATAATTTTCCAGCAATAGACAAAGCTCGACTTTTCTATAAATATACTAATATTTACAAAATATATCATACAAATTAAATTTGAAAAACAAAATATTACTTGTGGAAGTGATTCTTTGAATGCAAAAGTTACAAAAATGATATTAACACTAGTCAAAATAACCGCTAATAAGGCAGGTTGTACAAACCAATCTCCTTCTTGGCTATGAGACCATTTAGCGTATGCTGCTCCTACCATAGGACCAAATACAAAACCCACAGAAAATGCTATCCCGATCATTGCCTAAAAATTACATTAAAATATAAACTTATAAACACGTTTAAATTACGTATAATTTTTCTATTTGAAAAATAATTAAATATTTTGAAGGTTGCAAATATATTAAAGTTATATATATATAATTTTATTTTAGTAATAATACGTCTTCATTTTCTGTAAAAATAAAATTAATTAATATTTACCATTCCTCTTCCACGCTTTTCTGGTATATATACATCTGTAACAATAGCCATTGATAAGCTAACATTGCCTTTACTAAGGCCACCAATAATACGTGACCAAACAAATAATGAAAATGTTGTCGCTTTTGACCAAATTATGTAAGAAGATAAAATACCTACCTAAAATGGAGACTGCATAAATGATATACATAAAAATACTTAAGTGTATAATAGTTATAATATTATACTCACTAAACATATTATAATTACTGGTTTACGTCCATATACATCACTTATTCCACCAAGAATGGGTGACGAAGCAAATTGTAAAAATGAAAACAACGAACCTAGTATACCTATTGGAAAAAAAATTTTATATTAATTTGAATCATTGATTTTAATTGAAGAAGCGTTACATACCACCAAATAAAACTCCGTTGAACTTATCTGGTACACCGATTATTTTTTGAAAAGTGCCTATATAGTTTTCCAAACATTCATACAATCCACCAGTGTCGTGTTGTTTGTAATAGTCTAGTAACGATGGGAAAAGTGGCAATATCATGGTAAACGCCAATAAATCGAGTAATAATGAAATAAACACCACATATCCAGTAGAATTTTGTGAACTTTTTGTAGCCATACGGATAAGTTAAAATAAATTATAATATTTATGATTACATTAAGTGATTAATAATTGAAATATAGAAAATTTTATGCGACAGACTTTGGTTTTTGTTGTTAACGTGCTTGATATGAGAATAGTAAAAGGTTATAAAATGTACTTTACTCCTGACACTTATATAACAATGATATATATATATATATATATATATATATATACTGGTAAAAAATGAAATATCTACTTTCACCACAGTGGATTAGTAATACTAGAAAGTTGTTTATGAATTGTGACGTATATTTTAATAAAAAAGAACACGTAAACAGAAATATATAAAAATTTATCACTAAAAAATAATAGCATTAATATTTTCTAGAAATATAATAACTGAAAATTATCGTTAATATCTATATTTAAAAGTTATAATGCGGCTTTAAATTTGATAAGATAGATTTATATTTTTTTCTCAAACATTATTGTAGATAAGAATGCTTGTGCGTCGTGTGATAATGTGTCTTAAATATTCTTATCAAAGTTATTGGACCAAACGAATACAACACGGACATATACGATGTAAAACAGTAAAATTCTTGTTTGTATTTCACCAAAACTTTAATCGTGATTGATATTTGTTGTTTTAAATATTTGTAATAATTACTTTTTATTTATATAATTATTAAATTGAATTAATATTAAGTTATACTATCAGCCATCGTAGATTTAATTCATGATGTCCACAATTTCTAAAAAACTTAAATAATAGCGCTTATAGCGGTTATAATTAAAGTTTTGCACCCTTAGTAAACTGAATACTGATTTAGGAAAGTTTCCAGTTTTTCGTATCCGACTTTACTTTTATTTTTTTCCAACTTCGACACATATAACAAAATTGTTTCAGTGGTCAGTCCTGAGTCTTGTCAACTGTTATTTGTTTTGTATATTAATTTGTACTTATCTGATAGGTAACTATCATACATTGATATATATTATATAAGAGTTTTTTGAGATGACTGTATTTTTGAATTGGTGATGTTAGACAATTTAAAATAATTTAATATTCAATATCCTTAACTTCTCAAACAATAATATTTTGGAATATTAATATAATTCGTCGATTGGTATTAATTATGTACATTTTAAAGTCAATAAAGTAAGTATAATGTATTTTTTTAAATTTATATTTTGTTTAAATATGAGTTAAAAATATTAAAACATATTTAACTCTTAATAGATTAAATTTTTTTAGACTCGTTTTTGATACAAGACTCATTGTATTTTGCTGTTCAATATACAAATAACCAAATATTGAATCCCATACTTTTTAAAATGAATAAAAAATTATGTATAATTTGGTATTCTCCTTAATAATTAGATACCTTCTAATAAAACTATTCAAAAAGTATTTTCATTAGACTTGTTTATTGTATTGAAAAAGTACCTATTTATTTGTATAATATAAACTATAAATTATTATGTAACTATATTTATTTATTTTAGAATATATTTCTAATATACGCCTATAATGAATATTACATTAAAATATTAAATATTTTATACAATTATAATTTTTTAAAAACATTCCAAATTAAAGAATTTTGTTTACAATACACATAAAAAGTACCATACTTAGAAAAAACTAAAAATGTATTTATCTTAACATTATTCGTGTAATTTGAGTTAACTTAATATTTAATATGCTTTAATTTATATAAATTTAAAATTAAGATATATTATAAACTAATAACTATTTATCTTATATTTTATGTACTTTTTCAGAATAAGGCTTTATAAAAAATGGCAATGTTTCAAAAATTCTTTCTTTAATTATATTTGTATTCAAAATGTAACCTTTGAACGTATATGTGATATACTACTGGAGCCCTTATTTAAATTTGTCGACAAATATACAAACGTTTTAGGTCAAGTAAGTTAAAATTGTTATATTTTTTAAAACATTTTAATTAACTTCCTTTAATATGTTTTGATTTCTAGATAATGGTCATTCTAGTGTTTCTTTTAACAACATTTGTTGTAATTATTGCTTATTGGATTGGTTTACCATATTGGTGGAATACTAATAAACCTTTTACTATTATCTTATTAGTATTAGGAAATTGGTTATTAATTAACGTTATATTTCATTATTATATGGGAGTTACAACACCACCTGGTCATCCTACTTCAGTATATATTACTATTTTTATTTTATAAATAAAAAATAACTATATTATTATTATTTGGAATTTTACAGGGCAGTTTGATATATAATGATGTAGTAATTTGTAAGAAGTGTGATTATCCTAAGCCACCTCGAACACATCATTGTTCAGTTTGTAACAAATGTATTCTAAAAATGGATCACCATTGTCGTATCCTTTTATTTAATTACATTATTAATATTACAATAAATTAATTCAATGCAGTATCATTAAGTAATACAAAATAATCTGTAAATTAAAATAAAATAGCCATGATGTGTGTCGCTAATTAATGTATTATATTTCAAATATGATCGTTTATATTTCCTTAATTATTTGTTTAAGCCTGGTTAAACAACTGTGTTGGATTTTACAATCATCGTTATTTTTTTCTCTACATGTTTTATATGACGTTAGGTTCATTATTTTTAATCACCTTTGGTGCTAATATTGTCTATAAAGAAGTATTCTATACAGATGACGAGCTAAATGGTCACCCTGTTAAAGTTAATACTTCTTTGTCTAAAGTAAGTTAAGCATAAACATATTATAAAAAACGATTGCATTATTCGACATTTAGACAGATTGGGTTCCAATATTCCAAGATGAATATGAAAACAATAATCATGATCATATAGCAGAATGGAGATTTTGGTGCATTATGGTTATTACTTTTATAACATCTGGTAATTTTTAATTATCATTAGTTAATAACATTATATATTATACGTTACAACATTTCAGGAGTGTTTATTGCATTAGCAATTTTGACTATATGGCATGGTTTATTAATAAGTTATGGTGAAACAAGTATTGAAAAACATATAAATAAATTTGAAACATGCAGATTGTCTGCAATAAACTTTGAATATGTTAACATTTATGATTATGGTATTAAAATGAATTGGATTCTATTCCTTGGACTACATAGTGGAAGGTATATTCAGAATATTTTTAATTAATAGATTTTATTTACACAAATAATTTACATATAATTTTGTTTATGAAACAATTCAATCAAAAGAATTTTAAATTGTTGGTTTTTATTTTTTCATTGAAATTTATAGTTAATTTGTATATTTATAGCTTTAACTTATTATAATTTTAGAAACTGGATGCATATTGTATTTCCTTCCACACATAAGCCAATAGGAAATGGATTCATATGGCCAACTAAAAATGATATATTTGAAGTATTTTACAATAAATAATTAAAAGTGTAATGCAAGTATTTTATCTAATTTAAACCAATATTATAAATGTATTGATAAATTTGTTTGCTAATAATTGTTAATTATTTTTTTTAAATAGTTTGAATAAATTGTAGAATATTTTCTAATTTATAACATAATATAATATTATATATATTATATTATGCAATATAATTTTATTTTTATAATATTTTAATATAAAAATTCAGTTTCCACAAAAATATTTTTTTTATTTGAACTATATATTTTGGAAACAAAGTTTCGATATTCAGTTTGAAAAAATGTTTAAAATATTAAGAAACAAGAAATAAATAAATCGTAAATAACAAACTATATATTAGACCTAACCATAATATACAATCAATTAAATTACTAAAAACGTCCAAAATAATCAATAATTAAATATTAAGGAAACAATATAAATTTTAAAAAGAAACTTGTTAAATTGGAATCTAAATTCCCTATATAATAATTTATTAATAGTGTTAGCTAAATAATAAAATGTAATATTTAAATGTCTCGCTGGTAGATCTACTCAATAAAAAGGAACGTATTAAATACATTTAAACGTTAACACATTAAAATTTAACATAAACATTTCGTTTTTGAAATATGTATTTGTTTCAATAAAAACTCGTAGAAATTTGATCTTTTATATATTTGGTAGGTACTTAAAGAAATACAAATAGAATATAAATACTAGATTACTTGTCTCGAATTAGTAATATAACTTTAGTAGTATATTTTTAATTTGAAAACTGATTGATGATGATTCTTATTTTAAAAACGTACACAATTTTAATATATTTGTATGTATTATTTAAATTATTTTATAATTATCAACACCTAATGATGTTCTCCATGTATATATCTTTATAAATGACAAATTATAAAATGGAACAAAATTAATTCATCTTTATTTACAAAATTCAATTAAAAATACAAATGAAAATAAATTATTGCGTCATATGAATATATTAATTCATAAGTTATCTAATTTTTAGGGCCAAACAATTTGTTCAATCCAAGGTAAAAATGTTGACACTTTGGTGTATACACCTGGGGAATTTTCAGCTGCACAAAACTTTCCAAATGATGTTATTCCAACTAAATTGAAAATACACGCATTTTTCTCGGATCTTATAACAAGTGGTCCACCAGAATCTCCCTGAATAGTAAGTTCATAATTTAAAATATTTATTTATTCCGTTTAAATATTATAATCTATCACAAAAACATTCCACTAATGTGATTACATTTTTTTTTAGTAAGAGTGGCAAATTGTATTGAAATAGAATATAATATACTTATTGGTTGATGTCATTAGCCAGTGGTCAGTCAGCTGTCATACCAATTACTAAACCACTAGCCAATTATTTTAAAAAGATCATAGAGATGGCAGCCATCATATTGCTTTTGTGACAGACTTAATAAATAATAATAATTGCATCTACCAAACAAGTGTCATGTCCTCCTGCCAAGTCACCAGCACATATCATAGAATTTGCTATACCTCTATTTAGAGTAATTGTTTTACTTTCAGCCTCGTATAATTTATTACATCGCCGATTGTCTATTACATTTAAATTTACTTTTAATAAATCATCACTTGAAATTGAACCTAAGTTAAATAGATTAATGTTTCTTATTTATTGAAATACATTGTATAAACACTATTTTATTAAAATCCTCAAATTACCATATTCAATGCTTCCCCACCCAGTGGCTGTAACCTTACGAGAATGTATATTGTCTAAATTGTAAAGACAAGCAGGTCGAATGTGACTATTGAACTTGACTTTACTTTTCAAACGTATTAATGCAATATCATTATACTTGGACGTTGGAACGTAATCAGGATGTTTAATAATTTCATCTACCAAAATATCTACTGGATTAGCTCCGTCGTTCTTCTTCTGCAAATTTAGCTCACCCAATCTTACTTTTACTGGATTTCCTCTATTAAACATTCGAAATAATTATATATTTTATAGATGAAATATAGACATTTATAAATGTAATTGATACTGAAAAATTACAAATAAAATATAAAATTTTATAACTATAAATTAACAATTTTGATATTTTGGTACTATTTCTAGTTTCTGATCTATTTCATAATTTATTAAAAGACAATTTCTAAATTTCAAAAATTAAATAACTTACAGTGTAGTATTTGTACAATGAGCAGCTGTCAACACAAATCGTTCACTAATTAATGTCCCACCACAATTCCACGGATTTCCAAATTTTGCATAGAATCCTATTGCCACCTATACAATATAAGTGTAAATTATATTAATTATACGTTAATAAAATTATATATATATTTATTTATTTATTTATACATATTTGATTATAAGAGAGAGCTATTAAATGGATATTATACCATGTGTGGAAACTCTCCTAATTCGGCTTTGGAGCCACCAACAATTAATTCAACACTTTTTGAATCACATACTTCTACTGACACTGGTCTTGGTGCTGTGTCAATTTCCAAAGGTAATGCAGAAACAGTTGTTGTCAATATTTTGGAATATTCTTCACATTCTACGATAAAATTAATATTTTATTTTTACAATTATTTTTACAAGTCATTTTCATTTTACTTATTTCACTGATTCGTTTTTCATTCTTATTTGGTCTATTTTCATATCCATATGATTTTGTGGTTGTTGTAAATTTTGTGTTAAATGTATTATCGGGAAACAATATATTGCTACTAGTTGGGCGATAATTATTACTTTGATTACGTTTATTTTCTTTATTACTATTAGAACTAGTTTGGGTGAATGGTTGTTGCGAATTATAATCATAATTTATTGAATCATAGTTATTTTGTGAATTTGGTCCTTTAGTATAATAATTTGGATTTCCATTAAAGTTATTATTTTGATTTGATTGATATTTTTCGTGGTTTGGTCGATTTATATTATTTTGATATAAACTTGGTCTTTGAGTATTTAAGTAAGGAACATTATTTTGAGTAGATTGATAATTTGAATAATAATTGTTGGTATTTTGTGGTCTACTTATTTCATAATTTGGATAATTATTATAACTTTGAGGTTTTCTAGTCGTTTGATCGCTATTAAAGATATTTCCGGTATTTAAGTTTTGATTATTATTATTGTTGTTGCCATATTCATAATCATTAGTTGGTCTAGTTGAAGTATATTTTTGTTTATTTGGTTTAGCAACTACGTCCTGTTCAAAATTTTGATAAGGTCTGTCTTCAACAAATTGCATAGTATTTAAATTGTGATGTAAAATGTCACCCACAAGATGGGGAATCTTTTGTTTTTGATGACTGAAAAAGTTTATATTTGATATTGATTTCGGGGGAGATACAGGAACGTGAAAGAAATCTGGAATAAAACTAAATCTAGATTGTATTGCTTGTTCATTACTCGAATTAAATTGTTGTTTATCTTTTAATGCGTTTTTAGCGCAACAAATAATAGATTGTTCAGAATTACACGTAACTCCTAAGTCACCATCTTTAGAACAATTATTTGTTAATTGACAAACCCCAACAACGCCGATTTCATTTGTACATTCTTCGCCGATTTCTAAAAATAAAAAAAATGTACATTATAAAATGAAAAGAACACGATATATTTCCTTTAATGTCTATATTTAATTCACATATAGTTGTTCTAATTAATATTAAAATTAATTAGCATATTGTCGAGTTTCAACACAATATATAAAACTAATACCGAATACCTAACTTATTGAATAATAATAGTGCAATAAATAATTAATAATAAACAATAGCATGTCAATTATTATATTAGGTCAAAATATATATATTTCACGTGATTATCACACTTTCATTAAACAAATGAAATATTATATATATATATATATATATATATATATTAATTGTGATTGCTTTCTGGGGAATATAAAATTGTATTTACATTCTACGAACATATATATTGAACAAAATTAACATATAAATGGACTTGTTGTTATATAAACTAGTATTAAATCTGCTGGAATGCCGTTATTGGAATAGTTTATAGGTATTGGATAAAGGTTTGATTTGTGACATTGAATAATTAAGTATTACTATATATATAAGTGCTAACAGTTGATAATGACTAAAACAAATATGCTTTTGCTTAATTCGAAAACATAATTTTTTTAAAACGTTTTGTTTTAAAAAAATAATTTCAATTTTGTAGAAGTGGAAAGAAAATGTTTTAAGTCACAAGACCAAACATTTGAGCCTAACATTATTTACTGAAACAAGAATATAAAACACCTTCATCAACTATATATATATATATATATATATATATCGAAAATAATTAGATATTTAAATAAATATTATATTTAATACATTTAATATTTTATTATACGTAAAATGCTTTTAGAATATATGATACACAATATCTGAAATTTTTTTTATCATATTTACTTAAAATATTGTAGATATTTAAATATTTTTAATCTTTTGTTTGAGTTGTTATATACCATTTCCTAGACTGATCATTTTATTTAAATAACTATACTTTAAACAATGATCATTTCTGTACATGTTTCAAACAATTAATTTGATTGAAAATTAGCAATAGAATATAAATGTACAAATTTATCTAAGAATCTACAATTTATATGCTTTTGTATTATATTTTAAAATACAATATAGAAACATATACAAGTATAACGTCAGAACTTTAAATTATGTTAATATAATTGATACTGTTGTACAATTTTTAATTTGAACCTAATCATTTAACAAAGAATGTATTCATTTTACGTTTTATTGTGTATTTAATTTAAAATTTCGTAAAGTTCCCTAAATATAACATAAATGGTACATTGGTGTAGTTGTTTTAACCCAAATATGAAAAAACTATCGAAAATTGCGGAAAATTATGTAATTTATGTATAATTTTTATTTTTCAAGTTAATTTTCGTAATTTTAAAATTACCGAGAAATAGATTATTTTGGCTAATTAATTGTACTTGTAATTAATTGTAATGATAAATAATATTTTAATCTTGTTAAATTTTCTGAAATATGTCGATCAATATTTTCTTTGTATAGAAATATTTATTCAAAGGATAGGTTTAGATATTGAAGGGATATGGTTATTATTATTCTAATTATTGGTCGTGTGCTATTAACAAAGGATTCGTCAAATTGTTAAAAAATAGCGTTTTGACTAAAATATTGAAAAAGAAATTTTAGTATTTATTTTCTCTCAATTTATATAATTATATCAAAAATATGTTCGCTGACAAATAGATAATTAATAAAGCTATTTCCTGTGTTTGTTGATTATTTCGAATTACAATCCTACTTATTTATACGTAACAGGAAATCCACAAAATACGTTCCTTGTTCTGACGATTATTGTTGACCATACATAATTCGATACTTCAAACATTAGTAAATGATATTTGTGATTTATGAACATTCACTTATAAATATAACCGTTCGTTTTCGTAACTATTAAAAATGGATTTACATAGTTTAACATCGAATAATTTCTATAAAACACTTCAATAATTAAATGTCGACGATGTTTTAAAAATACGTACATCTTTACCATTTACGTAAAGTATTAACTTCGACAATTTCTAAAATAACAATATACCTCAAAACGTACCTTGCTGAAGTGCCTGACAGTACGTCACAATAATCAACGCAATGATTACGTTTAATTTTTTCAAACTTTGTAAACAATGCATTTTATTACTAATTTCGTTACCGATACAAGGACAATGAAAACATACAATTACAGAAACAACGCCAATATAATATCACGTTAAACGCGTAGCATCACAATAACACCACTCTATTAACTGGCAGGAGAAAACTAACGACCAAATCGCCATAAATTGACGATTTATAAATAAACAAAAAGTACACAGAAACATTTACATTCTGGTTCTCCCTTCCTTCGATAACAAACCACTATATACCGGAGATTTTCGAATAAACTTTATTGCGCCCTACCACAAGATTGACGCGCGTTAAAATCTGTTATAGGAAACGAATTATCTTATTTTAAAAAACCTTGAATATTAATCGTCATAATTCGTAACGTTGTATTTTCAGAAAAAATAGGCTGAATATGAAATCATCGTATATATAAATTACGTTACGAGTATTATTTACGCGGATTTAATAAATATATTTTTTTTTTGTCTTTGAAATAACGCAGTGAATCATTATATTTATGAATGAAAACCTGATTATTATACGTCTCTTAAACATGCTTTTCGAAAACAAAAAAGGTATTTCATACGTTAGAGGTTTTGTTTAACATTTTTGTTTACGTTATAATTTACGCGCCGCAAAATTTACGATACAAAAATACGTTTAAACGTAAAATACATAAATTTTCCATTTCATCAGAATGACGTCTTATTTCTAAGACAAGTTTTACTATATTAATAAAACATCTTTTATAATTATTGTATACGCGATTATTGATTTACGCTATACTGAGTATGTGACAGTGTCGCGTAACTACGAATATTTATAATGTTATTCGTTTAAACATTACTCCGATCGTTTCTAAATAACATCGCCCTAACCCATATTTATATAACGTTGGAATTAGAAGTACTTTTTTTAGTTTGTACAATTTCAAATGTTAAAATTGTTTCCTCGATTACCTACTGAAGTCTATACATATTTGTAAATTATCCTATTTAACACCGTCATATCTAAACTCAATATCCTATTAAACTACTAGAGTCATAATATCGTCAGAAACAATACTATCTAATCGGGTTTTTTTTTTAATTAAATATGGTTTATACATCGATGGTCCAAAAAAAATATTAAAATGTATAGAGTAAATAACAAAATGATACGAAAAATCGAGTTTAAGTTATTTTCGTAGCAATAATTTATTAAAAAGTCACTAAACTCTATATAAGATACATACAATTTGTCCTTGCACATAAAATATGTGATATAACAAAAACATTTGTTATGAAAACGTAATAATTAAAAAAAATGGCAAGCAACTATAGTATAGTTACTATAGTAAGTAGAATGTATCGTGACGTTAACCGGCGGAATAAAGATTAATATTTAGGTAAAACTATCATTTTTAATTTGAAAACAATAATAAATATACACGTTCGAGGGAAAAAACAAATCTGAAAATACCTAAATATTTAACAATAGTTTCTACTAAATTTATGGGAAACATACTGCTTTTTATAATAATCCTCGAGGTGAACATGTTTAATTTTATCATATTTACTGCCAAACGGCCTTAGGCTGTATAACTAATATATATTTTCATTATTTTCAAATTTCTTTGTATAGATTTATAATTACAATAGATATATGTTCACGAATTTTGCTATACAAACACTTAGTATGAATAACATTATAAAGACATTTAATAATCCTATAGCTTTGCTTCTACTATTGTTTTTTTGAATGCAATAATTTACTATTGATTTAAAATCCATTATATATTATCATTATACAACACAGTATTACATAAAAGTGAATAAAATGACAAAAAAGCTCAGTCTCTATTTAATATTCATAATTTCCCTTATATTTTCTATACATATTTATACATTAAATGAGTAATTTGTATATAATTTGTTATTAATATTAAAGTGTTCAAATAAAAAAAATATTGTTTTAGCGATATAAATTTAATTTAATGTTATTTAGATACCTATTCTGTTGTGTGTTCTTCGTTTGTTTTAAAGGAATTCAAAACATTATCCATTCTCTTTATTATATTGACTAGCGGCATAATACGTTGATTTTCGTTTTCTTTTACTTTAAATTTGTTTAAATAACCGTAATCAGTTGTCTGATAATTAATTTTTCCGAAAACTTTTTGCTTATGTTCTATTGGAATCAAAAATCTCAAACCTATATCTATTTCATTTTCTCTGTAAGATAACGCAAATGATACATTTCTGTAAATATATAAAATAGGCAATCACTTACTTTTTATAATGAGCTACATAAACTGGAGACATTTTATTTGGTGTATACACTCCGAATACAATTATATGATCATGAGGATGGTAGTCTACTGCGCCGCTAGTAGCTGCTAATAAACTTTGTCGATTTGTATAGAAAGCCAACTGTTTGGCAGTATACGCTTCCCAAACATTAACAAGACCGTCTTCGCCACAACCAAATACAAGATTACCGCAAGGGCTTAAAACACATCCTGTTTGTACTTTGTTATTCACTCCGCCCTAGTGTATTTAAAATGTTTACGTTTTTATAAACATTAATCTTATCATGGAATACTTACCCTAAACCACTGTATGATTGCTGTTGTTTGTAAGTCCATCATACGTAAAATACTGTCCCTAGTTTGGATTAATAAACGTTTACCAGCTGGGTGTAAAATGATATTGCTAATAATAACTTGTCGTATTTCTGGTACTGATATAATTCTTTTTACTTCTAGTCTAACATTAAGTATAAATAAAAAATCGTTTTAATTATTTATCATCGCATAATTATTAAATTATTATTATTATTTTATCACCTATTGTTCGTGAAAGTCCATTCTATAATAAACCCATGACTATCAGCTGAAAGTATTATATCTTCTAAATGGACGATACTAGATATGAAACCTTTGTGTAATTCCATTTCTTGGCACAGTGTCCATTTGTTATAGGTAAAAGACCATAATCTTAATACACAATCATAACATCCAGTTAATATAACAGAATTATTATATTCAGCACAGTATACGTATGATGGATGTGGAAGAATCTACAAAGAATCGTTTCGTAATATTTCAGTTTTATATTACTTATTCATTTAATTATACTTGGAAGTCTGTTTGATGATAATTTTTTAGTATCCAAACACATGCAGTATAATCGGAAGATGTTGTTAATAAATTATTATTGTCATCGCTCCACTTTAACGAATATACTAGACCTACATAAATGAAATATGAGTATATTGTCATTATAATAAATATTTATAATAAATATAAAAGAATTTAAAATGTATGGAGGATGAAAGCATTAGATCATTTTAACTGTAATAAAATAATTATAATCTTTGTATAACATTTTTCTTTTTCTTTAAATGTTACTATAGTATTAGCTTTTTTACTTATAATTACGTTATATTTATACATTGTAATTTACTATGTTTAATAAATGATATTATATACATGCAAAATTACCTTGATGGCCTATTAACTGTTTAAGTAATTTATATTCCGGCACTGAATATATATTTATATTTTTTCCAGTTGCAACTGCTAACTTTAATCCATCATAACTAAATTTTAAATACATACATCCTTCCAAGTTCGGTTGAAGTTTCACAAATTCAGAATTTGGTATTTTACATTTTTGACCAGGAAAACGTTTCCACTTAATATCATATTCCTAAAGAGGATTATAATTATATTTATATTATAAATAATTATTATTTATAGTTTATACCTGATATGTCTCTGGGCCAGAACTAATTGAATCTGAATTAATATCATTCTGTAAATTAGAACTATTGATTGAAATTAGTTCTTGTTGATTATATCCAGATTCTACTTTAGAATATTTTATTTTATTTAAACTAATATAAAGAGTACTTGGATATTTTTTTAATATTCCTTTTTTAAACCAATGCATTACCTATATAAATAAAATACCAACTTATACTAATTTAAATTATCTCCATTTTACTAATAATGATTATAGTTACCATAGGTTGATTTTTATTTATATGTTTTGATTTGGTTCCAGGTTTATACAATTGTAGTCTGATTTTTTTCCCTGTATTAGAAATTCCATTTGATCCAATTGGTTTTATAAATGCCCAAGCTATTTTATGCCAGTCATTCGATGTTACCGAAGGTCGAAAACTTCCAATAAAATCCATGACCTCAAACAATATTACTGTACTTTCTGTAATTATATGTTTATATGGTTCAATTAAAACTATTTTTTCATTCCAATTAGGTATTATTGTTCTAAAAATAAACTTGAAATTAGTTGCATTTAAATAAAAGAATTATGAAATACATTACTTATGAAGTTTGAAATCAAATTCTTTTGTTAAAATTGGATCAATACTAATATTTTCCCGATTAGATCCATTTCCACTGCTTTTTTTTAAATACTCCCATGTAGAAGTATCGACAATGTAAATTATAACACTTGGGTGTCTTATTCTTGTATCTACTTTTAATTCATCTGTTTGATAGATATGAATTTCTAATTTATGATATTTGCTTTTATCTAATTATACATTTTAAAAAAATTCTTATAATTTTACAGTTTTAATAAAGTCAAAAAATAGTACCTGTTATTTCATTTATAAGCCCAGGACTAGTATCAATCTTTACATCCATGTTATTTGGATCTTCATTTTTATTAATTTTTGATCTAATAAATTAAAAAAAAAAAATATATATATACAGTATAATAATTATTTTGTTATAAATTATATTCGTATAAATTAAGATTTCTTCATTAAAATACAAATTATTCAATATTTTAGATCCCAAATGAATAAATAATAAATTTATTGATTTTATGTATTATTATTATTATTTTGTCTTCGAACATCTTTTTTGTGTAGGAGTATTTTGGTTGACAATTATTACGTTCCATTAGCAAATTAAAATTAATTATTGCTTAATTTAAAATATTTTTCAAGTTTTTGAGTAGTTTTCTTAAACGTAATTAAAATTAATTAAAACAATTTAAAAGAAACCTATAACATTATCGACATATTGATTTTAAATATTGGAAAATTTGTAATTAAAAATATATGGAAAAGTAACACAAACTTAGACAGATATATTTATCATATTCATTAATTATAAAAAACTATTAATGTCATTCAAAATTGCTTTCAAATCCAAAATTATAATAAAATTCTTAAACTTTTTATTTGAAAATGTTTTCTGACAAAATAAAAAATATATATATCACCATAAAATCAATACATTGTTTGTTTTACTCAGAATCTAAAAAAAATTATATCTAAGGTTAATAATTAATAAAATGAACTAATGTAGAATTCGTATATAAAACATAAACTATTCAAAAAACTTTCAACAGATTGTATGGTTTATGTATTGAATGTATACTATACTTTAATGGTACTATTTTGCTTGAACTATCTGTAATTTCACTATCACTTAATTCAATTGACACACTTTCCGGTGTTACTGATCGACTGTTTTGCACACTACTCTTATTAGACTTTGAACTATTAGCAGATACACTTCTTACACTAGAGTCATTAGTAATTGCAGACTTTTTACTTGATACTGAACGTTGCCGAGGCACAGGAATAGTTATATCATTATTTTCTGTAATTTCAAAGATATAAAGAAAATAAGTTAATATATTATTACACTTAAATGTAGATTTAAAAATATTATTAAAAAAATTACTTTTAAATTTTCTCCAATTTTGCGATAATGGTGATGAAGTTTGACTAATAGATGAACCATCCCTGTACAAATTATTACCTAATTTATATTTTAAATTAAGTAAAAAAAAATAATGAAATAACGAAAAACAATACATTTATATTTCAAATTATACTTGGCAATTATGGAAATGACGAAATTGTATTTGGAATAAATCAATGATCAAAACCATAATTATCGCTGTACAATACTGATAATTTCTACATTTATTCATTTTTGATAAAATATAAATAATCTTTGTAGAATAAAATATTAATGAACAAAATATAATAAATATCTTAAAATAACTAAAATTTTACTAAGCAGGACGACACAGAAAGACGTTTTGAAATTAAAATATCAGGAAGAATTTTAAAAATTGATAATCATACCAAATAATTTAATAGTTATTTCAAAATTTCCCACAAGACTAAAAAATAAAGTAAATAGGTTAATCTTATTAATTCATTTTATTCGTTTATAAACATTTTACGTAAACATTTTTTCGAAAACACCCCCGAAATGTTTTATTGCGTTTATCCCTATTATTAAGTTAAAAATATGTATATCTAAAATCATTTTATATATGTATAAAGTATATATGGATAAAGTATTACTTAAATTAGTGTGCATATTGCACGAAGTTGCAAATTATGTTTACCTGTAATATTTATTACGAATTAAAAATTAAGTATATGAGTACTAAAATAAATACCTCTCACTACAACTCGAACTGGATCCTGTAGACTGAATATCAGTTATGTTAAATAATTTTTTTTTTCTTGGTTTAATGTCCGGTGGTTTCTAAAAAATTGGCGATAATTCAATTTTAAAATTTTATTAACAATAAAAATGAAACTCAAAATATATTTCAAAATACATAAGCCATTAATTAATATTGCACTTTACTCAGCTATGTACATTAATAATTGAATTAAGTATGTAAAATATTTATTTTACGTACAATTGTAAATTATTTTAATCAACTTAAAACTAATTATTTTATTACAATTAGTTCATAATAAAGTCATAATTACGAAATAATTTATTCATTTTATTTAAATAAATATAGACATACTTTTTGTAAACATAAATGTATATATTATTTGATTTTGAATCATGGTTTATATTTTTCATTAGCATTTTGTTAAATATTTATTTCCGATTTTATTTTAAAATATGGTTAAGTATTCTCTGCGTAATTGAAAAATGTATTTGCATACTTGAAAATCACTTTTCGAATTGTTAAAATTGATTCATAATTACGGATTTGGATTATTCTTTAAATTAAGCTACTAGTCATGATTTAAGAGCATATAATTATATATAAATATGTTATGAATGTATTGAAATATAAATTTTAAAAAATACAAATAAATTTACGATATATTTAATTAGAAAAAATAATTGTATTGTGAATCTATCTATGATTATCATTATGAACCTTCATATTTCAATAGGTATATTATATATCCATAAATGTATATTTTAACTGATGTAGACTAATACTACGTAACATTATTTGTTAAAAGATCTACTGCTATAACTACATAAACATATCATAATCCTCAACCATTGCGATATTTAATGTTTCCAATTTTTTTAAAAAGTCGTGGAAAATGTTTGTTAAATTGTCAAAGGCTGGAAATGTTAAAAAAAATCTAAAAGTTCTTTGGAAACTCCTGTAATTTTATATACCCATCATCATCTCCCTCGCCTTTATCCCATCTATTTGGGATCGGCCACCTTCGTCCTAAACCACCATTTGGCCCGATCTACCACATCCTCAATCGTATTCAACCACTTCTTCTTTGGTCTTCCTCTTCTTCTTCTTCCTTCCACACTCCATTCCATAACTGTTCTTACTGCTACTTTTATATACTACATATTATAATTATATAAATAATAAGTACTTTTGTGTATTAAATATATTGTGAATTTCTGTTTTAAAACTGTATAATATATACATTTAAATTTGTTATTTTTATCATAAATATTGTACTTTAATTAAACTTATATTGTTATTTTTAAATATCAAATAAATATGCTTATAAATTCTGACTTACTTCAATTAAATTTTCTTTAGAATCTGATATAGGGTTATATAAATTACTATTTAATTCACTAAGTTCGATCATTGGATTTTTATCCATTATTTATTTTTAATTCAGTAAAGTATAAGTTATTTCAATTTATTTACTTTATATGTAGTTATTAAATGTGTGTATAAATAATAGATAATTCATACTTCTTGGCCAGGTAAACAATAACAACTTATAAGTACGCAATATTGCATTTAATATTTGTTGTTGGAAGATATAACCTGTCACCATAGTAACAAGTGCAGCTAATTGTTTATATTTTTATGTTAATAAACTATTAATACAATAATTTGAATTAAGAGTTGATGTTATTTTTTTTTAAAAAATAAAATATATAATTACTTTATTCGAAAAAATGTTAATATTTTTTATAGTTTATATAATTATTAACTTGTTTATATTATACTGCCTAATGGCAGTGCATGAAACGTTTTATTAGGTAGACAACCAAGAGGGTACTTGAAAAATAACTGTAGCATAATATATTTCTTTTGAAACTCCTTGCAAACCAATTAAATTTAAAATGCTAAATCTTTTATGGTTTCAGTAAGTTTTTGATTTCATCATATATTTTAATAATAAATTCAGCGTTAATCCTTTAAGTTACATTTGTCTTCGTATATAAACGAACGAAGCCTATTATTATAAATATTCGACATATCCATTAAAAAAAAACGATTCGAGAAATAATTACGAAAAATTAAATAAACATTGTTACACATGAATCGTTTGAGACAATGTTTTATTTATAAAATTATATCGATAAAAATTGAAAATCCGCTATATTTTGTAAATGTTAATTATTTAGGGTTTTTGGGTAGATAAGTCACCTTAATGAATTGCCATTGGTTTATATTCTACATAGTACTGTTAGTCAATGTAATTATGTATATATTTGTTACGTTTACCAATTGTTTTCATTATAAAATATATATATATATAAATATATAATCTTCAAAGTATTTTAATGTTTTTAACGAGAATTTTTTTTCTAATATGTGTTAGAGGGTAATTAAAATATTAATTAAAAAAAATAGGCTTTTAAAATAAAAAAAACTATATTTTTGAAAAAAAATGTATTCGCATACATGCCAAAACATCTTGCATATATACATGACAATTTGTATACACAAATGACAATAACACTATATTGACTGACGTTTCTTAGATGACGACGAGTGTTTATTAATAATCATGTTCATTTTTCTAGGTTTTACTAGATTTCTCAACGAAACCTTTCTAAAATACTCATCGACAAGACACAAATAACCAAAAAATAATCTAATATACGGATTAATATATTTATTAAAAAAATTCAAACAGTGGAAAAATATTTTATTTTTATTATAATCGTACAATTATCAAAAAGTATTGATAAATTATAATTGCAATTCTGTTCTGCGCGAAATTAAATTTTTTTAAAATTATGTTAACAAAAAAAACCTACAAATTTCCCGAATTTCGAAATATTCTATACATAATTGGTACATTGTTAATTGGTTATCCTTCTGTTGAAATGCCAAGTACGATGTCGACAATTGTAATCTTACTAAATTCATCTATCCTTATAACAGCAACAGCTGCTTACGTGTTTTGAAAACCGTTGTTATAACAAATGATAGATCTAATTATTATTTATATCTATGAACCACACTACTTTTTCTTATCACAGACTTCAACTCTTACATTATATTATTTTGTGATTATACCAGAAAATTGCATATTTTGATTATACTGTTTTCTGATTAACAATCACTGAAAACGAAGTCACGTTTCTATCTTTTGTGTATATATTATTATTATACGTTATTAATAAGATTTCATTTATTATAGTATTATCGTTAGTATTAACGATTATTTCGTATACTGTGTTTTAACAATTTATATTATAATTAGAAGACCACTCCTCAAATATCTGAGTATCTTCTTACAATAATAATTAGTAATGTATGACATTTTGTATTATTGCCAAGATCCGAACATACCATAGTTCGTTTTATGTTAAATATTTAATTGTATTCTACATTTAATCGTTTTAATTTCAGATTAGTTATAATGCAATCATTGGTAAATGCTTTAAAATTTTCATATTCAAAAATCAATATCCAACAGGTTCGGTATCGTTATTGGAAAGATCAACAAGGATCTCAGCCACTGATTAGGCGTTACGGTTATAATGACGACAAATTGCTTCAGTCTGGTTTATTGCCACGATCGGCTGATAATCTAAATAAACTACCTATGCCAATTTATAGACCTAAAAATGTTTGGAGTGAACGAAGAGCTCTTTTTGGTCAAAATGATTATATTGATATTCTAGGAAATGATTCTATACATCCTGTTAGAGTATTATATAATGTACCATCCTGGTTAAGAGGAGTAAAAGGCAACGAATTTCAAATATTATTGAGAAAGAAAAAGATGTTACAGTATGGTGCATATCCCCTGGCTAGACCAACTAAATGGACTCAAATGCAAAAACGGATAAAATATTTGTATACCTTCTTAAATAGAAAAACTAGAACTGGAATGGAGAAATAGTAACTTGTAATTCTTTGAAATTATAAAAAATTTGTATTTGTTATATTTAGTGTACAAAATTATATTAATAAATCACAAACTATTGTAAAACCATTGTTTATGAATATTGATAACATTACGGTGTTTTAAACCTTAAAGAAAGTACAAATAACTTCTTTAAGATTGTTCATTGGTCAAAGATAATTGAATTGAATTATTATGTATTCGTCAACAAAATTGGTAATAAGTTTATTATTTTTCTTTGTGTTACCTGTGTTATATATTTATGAATATTATAATTTTATACAATGCGGTTATTACTCATTTTATATTCGTTAAGTGTAATGTTTAAAATTAAAATGGAAAAAAACTATTAAGTTGATGCTTAATAATTAACTTGATGGAGTATTGAAAAGGTAATATTATGGAAATTTTATAAATAAATAACAAAGGGTTATATACACTGATGTGATATAATCAAATAGGGCTACAAGTCAAAGTATTTTTTTGTAGAACGTTAGGAGTTGTTAATTTCAATCGATCTATTCGATTTTGTAGGTTACCGTTATCAAATAGTAGTGATAAAATATTGCCTTGTATATTGTTTGATAACAAAATTTTATTATGTACGTTCATAGTTTTCTACAATAATTCTTAAGTCTTTTAGAAATATATGAAATTATAATACGTATAAGATCTTTTTAGTTCAACCACAATACATATTTAGCAAAATGCTCGATGTAGATGGCAAAACTCATGAAATGTTGTTAGACAATTATGTTTCAAATATTAAAAGAAAGTAAATATTATTAAGAATTTCATAACCCTTTTAGTGTGTTTATTATATTGTTGTACAAACATATTTTATATATTCTAGAAAATGGGAAAATAACTACGAGATTGCGGAAGAAACCATAAATCTTTTTAGACATTTTATTAATACAATCCAATGGTCAACAACAAAGTAAGCAGTATCTAATTTATTATCAAATTATTTTACTACGTATAATACACATTTGTAATTAAGAAAAAAAAAATTAATCTGTCTCTATCTGATATCTTTAAACCTGCCCATTCATTTGCTGAATATTGCTTATAAATTGAATATGAACTATAATATAGTTAAGTAATTAATTTAATTTGTTCATTTCGTGTTTATATATATTTTGTTTTTTTTTAAATTAGAGAATTGCTAAATCAATTGAGAGAATATGGAATGAAAATCACAATAGCATTACCATTACAATTTATAGTTGGTAATATTATAAGACGTATATTAAACATTGTTAGAGAAGAATACTTTGCTGCTAGAAAAGTAATAAAAAAAAAATGAATTTGTGTTATTTAAATAAATTATTGAATTTGTGTTAATATGTTAATGGACAAAGAAATATTACTGGTCAGTTTAACTAAGTTTTAAATATTCCAACCTTATTGAGCTTAAATTAGTTTTGTACTATAATTGTTGCTTATATATTTCAATATTATTTCATGGAATTTGAATGTCTTTAATACTTTAATATTAAATAATGAATAAACTATGAAAATTATTAAGCCTCAATAGTATTATATATATATATATATATATATATATTTTAATTTTAATTTTTATTACTAATTTATATTTTATTCAAAATTAGAGCTCGGAAGAAGAAATAGATGTACAAGATTCTTTACATAAAATAGTTACATCTGAGAATGACATAGATGACTATAATAATGTTGTACCTGAACTAAAATTAACAATTTTCGAACATTTAGATGAATTTCAAATAGAGATAGAATCCAGGTAATGTAATGGGATTAATTTATTTATTATGTCACAAATACTAAATAATATTTTTAGTAATGAGGATATTGCAAAACAAGCTCTTGAGCACATTCATTCAAATGAAATTATTCTCACAGTTGGGAAATCGTCTGAGGTCGAAATGTTTTTAAAAGAAGCGGCCAAAGATCGAACATTTGAAGTATTTATTACAGAATGTTCTCCTTTAAATCATGTAAGTTAAAATATGAAAATTATTACAATGTCGTATTTCATTTCAGTATTTCTTATTTAGGGTAGACAAATGGCATTAAATCTCTCGAAGCATAAAATTCAGTCAACACTAATTCCAGACTCTACAATGTTTGGTATTATGTCCAGAGTGAACAAAGTAATTATTGGTGTTGATTCTGTTATGGCTAATGGAGGACTTCGAACATTCAATGGCTGTCATGCTGTTGCTTTGGCTGCTGCTCATTATTCTGTTCCCGTAATATAATTTTTTTTTGTATAATTTTAATATTTTTTATTAAATGTTATAATTGATTATATAGGTCATAGTATTAGCACCAATGTATAAATTGAGTTCACGCTACTTATGTTCGTACAATCAGGATGCATTTAATGAATTTGTTTCTCCAGCTGGTGTTTTAAATTATTCAGATTCAGTAGTATCAAAAGTTGATGTTTATAATCCTACATATGATTATGTCCCGCCTGAAAATGTCACACTTTTTATTTCAAACAAGTAATATAAATTACTACTAATTTTCATTTTATTATAAATCTAATTGTGAAATATTTTTATTTTAGTGGTGGCCATTCTCCCTCTTATGTCTACAGATTGCTGTCTGAAATATATCATCCTCTTGACTATGATTTATCTGCTTATTAATAGATTAAGTATTTGTTTACTTATTTAATGGTGCATTGTTTTGTATAGCACAAAATTTTGTATTTTTGTTATTTACTATTTACAATATGCTAATAAGTGAATGAAAATATAACATTAAATACATTTTTCACAAAATTATTTCTTTTTATATAATATATGAGATCAAGTTAGAAAATATATTTATTGAGAAATAAATTTCTCAACTATGATAAAGATATAGATTTATCTTTTCATTGTATTGTTGTTAATATTTTAATTGGAACAAATTTAATAAACTAAACAAATACAATACTTACAATAAGTAATTTTGTGTGAGTTAGTTTTTAAAATTAATGTAGACTAATGTTTATAAATGGAAAATATATTTTTCTTTAAATATTATATTGAAATATGATAAAAATTTTTTTTCAAATATGAATTTTGAACTATAATAGTACAAAATTTGGAAAATATAAATATAGTCTATATTAAAAAAAAAAATACAAAATGAATTATAACTATTAAATACCTAACAAAAACTTGATACATAACCAATTTTGAGAGAAAGACATTCATATAACTAATAAAGAAAATGTAACTGGATAAAAATTAAAAAGGTTAAGTAGTTGACATCGTTTAAACAGAAAGGTAACATTTGAAAATAGCGGACAAATCATATGTATATCTTGTAGCACCAAAATTAAATTACTATCGGTGTGTTTTTGGTATTCATTATATATAAATGAATTTTTATTTTAAGAATTATTACAACCAAAGCATATTTGATCTACTATTGAAAATCAAACACATATTAAACAGTATTAAAATGACACTGAAATTGAATGTAGTTTTTTCAAGGTATTTATAAAAGAAAAATAATTTGTTTTAGTGCACATGTGAATGTTTATTATATTTATGTACTTTAATTACATTTTACATTACACGCTTACTCTTTAGATAGTCATATTTGAAACATGCATTAAAAATCCTGAAATCAAAATATAAGACAAAATATTAATATACATCAAATTATTAATTTATTTCACAATTTGAGGAAAAATTGGTTTTAATTTTTGGGTTTAGGGTGTCTTATATAGAACTTGAAGTTTCATTATTTATACGTTAACTTAAATATAATACTAATATTTCAATTTATAACATTATACTTATACCACTCAATAATTTTAAAATATTATTTGTATCTTTGAAGTATAATGTGACAGTATGTACATACATATGTGTTCTCATTGGAACATAAACAAAACTGTTACTATATAATAAAAACACAATGGTCTAAAATATACAATACATTAACACAATGAAAATACTTACATTATCTTAGTCTTCTGGCTTCTCTTTCGGATTCAAGAAGTGTAAGTATGTCACCTTCACGAACAGGACCTTTTACATTCCTTATAATTTGACGATTTTGCTCACCAATAAACTCCACTTTAACTTGCGTACATTGACCTTGCGATCCTGTTCTGCCCAATACCTTCAAAACTCTAGACAGCACCACTGGTTTATCCATATTTGTTTTGTCCTATAAACAACACCAAAACATTTTAATAAAAATATCGAAAACTGAAAAAGACATTACTACTCACTTATACACAATTAAATATTAATTATTTTACGTTATACTGACTTAAAGTCCATGAAATGAAATTACGGAATTACAGGCAAAATATGAACAAATAACCTAAAAGCAGAAACAATCGTGGATCGTTATTTTGTTATTGAATGTATAGAAACAAAAATTCTTTATCATCCAGTGTCGCCCTTTTTGAGATATTACACGGGTATATAACAACCATTGGATTTTAAAAATTTGAGGACAATTATTCAATATTAGAAAAACATTGTTTTGAACAATTAACGCCCTAAATTATTTTTCAACAATACCTATATTTATTTGTAGACGATAGTAATGCTTAAACACGTTAAATTAAGTATAATTAATATACAGCATTCGGATACATACAGATAAAAAATAATTTGAGCCAATTAGACATATTTTTATAATCTATTGACATAATAGTTACCTCACAAATAATTATTAATTCATATTGAAAAATCAAAGAATTTATTTAAATAAAATTTAGAAAAGTATAGATATTTAGATAAGTAGATGATATTAACTCTGAGGGAATTCATAATAAAATTAATCATTTTTTAAAGTAAACCCGAGATTTTGAAGGTGGAAAATTAGGAATATAAAAAATAATTTAAATATTAAGAGTATAGATGTTATATATTTTTACACAATTTTCTTGTTTTAATGACTTATCATAATTTTTTTTTTCGTTCATACAAAAAAAAACAATTAAACAATATTAATTAATTATTTTTATCATATTTTGAAATTAAAATATAATTATTATTACGATATTTATATAATATCAAATTTAAACCCATTAACAGTAAATATTTTAGGTAGCCATTAAGTAAATGACCACTAATTGCATTTCATTCGCTAAGAATGAAAACAACGAATTTGTTTTGAATAATACTTAAGCTTATTTAGCACTGAATTTGAATTTTTTCATCACACACACACACACACATATATATATGTATGTATACATATGTTTATACACATGTAATATTTAGCAACAATTAAACAAATCAACTTTAAATCAAATACCACTTTCTAGAAAAAATACAAAGTAAAAAAAAACTAAATAGCATCTTTAAATATTAAAAATGTATAAATAAAAACATTAAATTCAAACATAATAATTAATAAGTAACAATATTTAAATAAGTATAGAAAATATGAACAATTATTATTGTTTATTAAATACTTTGCCTAAACACTCAAATATAAAATATACAAGGAAATGTATTTAATAGCTTATAGATAGTAAATTTGATCATTGAAAGTTTGTACGTTTATCTATTTTTAATAAAATATAATACCACAATCAAGAGTAAAAAAAAAACTTACGAAAATAAGATTAAATTTAAATACAAAAGACAAAATCAATTATTCAATAATAAAATTATAATGCCAAAATTGTTTAACTAGCAAGATTTTTTTATAAATGTAATACATTTCATATTTTAACAATCCTTTTTTACATAATATATATCTACAATAATAAAATTCCTTGCTATTAAAAATGTCAGATTAGTGTCTTGAAAGAACAATGTTTAGCATTGAACAATTAAAAGTTTATTACAGGGTATAAATACCAGGAGAATGATAAAAAATTATAAAATATATTAAGATATTATAACTTTGTTGAAAAATCTTTAGAGCATTTAATAAAAAATAAAATAAAATAAGTTAAAATGTATGTAATAAAAACTTAAATTTGTTCCTATATAAATAAGCATATATTGAAAAACGATTAACTATTAAAAATGATAGCACTTTAAATTCAGCTATCATTTGTTGGTTCAGGATTAATGATAACTTGAATTACATAACTTGGAAGAATTCTAGCTTCATCTATATGTAATTTATCTCCCAGTAGCTTACCACCGAAAAACCATCTTTGGTGTTGAGGTTCAATACCTTCTTTAGCCTATAAATACAAACAAAAAAGGAAATTAGTTTTAAGAACAAAACAAAAAATTGTTATTCATGTAGAAATGTAATGTTTAAACAAATTATATTGATATATACACACATAATCAACTACAACTATATAAATTGTGCGAGATTAAAGGGAGGATTATAATAGGAATTAAAAATTTATAGTAAATGTACAATCGTAAACTTTTTCTATTTTTAAATTTCTATAATATAATTGGCCATTGATTTTGTTTACAATATACATATAATTACATCGATAAATGATTATTTTTATTAAAAAGCGTAATTACTAACCAAAATCACAAAATTATAATTGTTATTTATTTTTTTAAAGAAAAATTATCAAGTATTCTAAGTAGGCTAAATTCTAAGCTCTTGTGATAAATTGTAACATATTAATAATCATAATAATAGATTACTCACTTGTAGTTTCTTTTTAGCTTGTGCTATTGTGTCTCTTGTCATGAGTGGCATTTTTATATCTTGGCAGTTTGATGACAGACGTAATTTTAACATGATTTCAGAACCTTCATCCGACGATTCTTTAAAATAAAATTATTAAAAAATGTAAAAATATGGGTTTTTAAATAGCTTAAAGTTTGTTTAATATAAAATTATTATTTAAAATAATTTTTGTTTACGATTATATAATTTAGTAACATAATTGCCTGTTTGTTCAATTGGAGAATCTCTGCCACTGCCTTCTTTCACTATATTTATAGGATAAGAAAGACAGTATACTGGAACTTGGTACCGTGTCCCCAATTCATCATAGCACTCAGTTAAAAACCCTGAAAACAAAACAAAAATAATATAATATAATGTAGATAAAATTTACTCAAAAGTAAACATTATAAATTTAAATATCAAAAAATTATCCACCATTAGGAACTGAAATGTTTGCGCCATCCAGTATAGCTTGTGCCAATTGAAAATCAGTCGTTTCAGCAGCTGCAGTAGCCGCTCTTAATGCATCCCATATTTCTTTACGTCCTTCAAATGCTGGAGCTGTATCCCAGAATTCATCTCGTTTGCTACGTAACTGACCTTCAGTTAAGGGAACATCAGATTTCCAACGGATTGTTTCATGACATAATGGATGATTTTTCCTATTAGTACCTATAGACAAAATTAACTAAAAAACTTAATAATAATAAAAAACTAAGATTTGTAGATAAATCTAAAAATTAAAGAATATTTAAGTTATAAGAAAAATACTACTAGAAGTAAAATAAGATTTATAAATTTAGGACTAAATTTATTAAGGAAAGTAAACATGGTTAGCATATCAATATGCTATTATATACAAGTTACTAAGATAATTTATTTTCCTTAAAGTAAAATTTAAGATATAACATATATAGTATAATAGACATAAAATTAACGAAACTGAAAATTTGTGTTGGTAGTAATATGTTATAGTAATGTGTTAATTGTTTAAAACAATAAAAACCTTAATAATATAAGTATGGTTAAGTAAATTAACATTATGACTAAATAAATTAAAGGTAATTAAACCAGAATTTTATTAATTTTATAAGCAGTTTTTAAAGGAATATCTGAAATATTGATGCAACAATAAATCAAATTAAATATATAATAAAATAAACTATACACTTTAATTTTAGAAAATTAATGACCTTGTTGAAATTAATTTGTTTTTTTTCTTTTTTATCACAAAGAAGCAAAATATATATATTAGCGTAAGAGTTACATAATAACTATGACTATATAGTACATAATTGTAGATATAATATAATTAGAATATTGATTAAATTGTATTTTATCAGTTGAAGATGGAATTTGTAATGTTAAAATAAAATAACAATGACATATAAAACTTAAAAATAAATTATTAAAACAACGTAAAACGTAAATTTAGTTTATTTAAAAAGTTTATACTAATATAATAATAAATGGGACTATAAAAGATATAAACCATTGACAAGCAATGATATATTACAAATATACGATAAAATTTAATTATTATTACGTGAGCTTTTAAATTAAATATATTTTTATGACATAATTATAACAAGTAATATAATTTACCAAATTCCTTATATATATATATATTTGATATAGTATGCTAAAAATATAACTTTTTTACTATTTGTGAATTTTATTTTATTAAAAAAATTAATTTTACTATGAAATTTAATAAATTTAAACAAACAACTTTAAATTAACATTGTTTATAATAATACAAATAATTCATACATTTTTATTTAAAGAGTATTAATTAAGAATGGGACATTTATTATGTAAAACAATTAGAAATAGTAATAAAAAAATTGTGATTTTAAGGTTTACTAATTAATGGTTAATAGAAGATGTAATAACAATTTAGTTCTAATAAAATACAGAAATGATGTAATTTATTGGTATTATATGCAAGTAAATTATATTGCTTAATGGATAGAAGCAAATTAATTGTAATATATCGGAATAACCTTAGCAAGAACAATATTATAAATCACCTTTTCAAAGAAAACGTAAATATAATAGTCATTAACAATATAATTATAGGTTTGTTGGTAAGTTGAAACTTTTATCAATTCTTAATATATATAATTGATTTTAATAAATTGATAATTTTATCAATGTCGGAAATTAATGCATTATAATTTATACTTACTAATATACCTATATATTTTATACTCAAATTTTTGTTCATCTAATTATACAAATATAATAATTAGTCGAGTGAAGTGTTATAAAATTATAATATTAACATATATAGCCAAATAATTTACCAGAACTCGGGCGAGATCCATTGTCTGAGGATGCATTCCTTCCCCTACGATTTCTTTGTAAACCTAAACAGCCTCCCATATTGTTAGAACAAGTCTTGGATTCATGGCAATCTTACATTTATATTGAGCTCATTGACGTCTTTTTTAAAAAAATAGAGGTACTTTGTAGTAATGATATGATTATAAAATGTACGAAATTTAAAAAATATAAATAACACGTAAATTAACTATGTAAAAATAGGAAACAATAAAGCAGAGAAACAGAAAAACAAATAATTATCAAATACTGATAAATAATACTTTGATCATGGAAATTTTATTTTATATTTATGCCATGGAAAATGATAAATTGATAAACACTATCATAAATTCACTACCATTGAACACATGTTAATATACATTAACAATCCGGTGATCTGTGGTACCATCGTAGGTATAACTTACGTAGTATTCACGTGTGCTATCGCTTTAAAGGTGGTTTTTCAATTTATTGTTGGGCTCTAAATGATCTATTTTCTATTATCATATATATATATCTTTAATACGTTGTTTTAAACTCTTAAAATGACGAATATATTAAATGGAATGGTCGAAACAATAAAAAATGGAAATAATATTGATTCTAATTGTGAAATAATAAGCAAAGGTAAACATAATAATACACTTAACATAAGGTTAAAATAAATAATTAGATATTAATAATATATTTTATTTTATTGTATAATTGTAGATATAAATTATAGTTAGTTATTTTATAGATCCTTAGATTTGTAAAAACCATTTTATAATTAATAAAATAATTTTAAATATTATATTTTAATAATAATTAATATATTAGTTTCTGTTAATTACATGTCCTTTATGTTTATTTTTAAGTTTTAATCTGTATATGTGTATTTTATATAATCATTGTTATTTAAATTAACATTCATTTAATATATTAGAAATACTATTATTTTTTTTTGCTATTATGTATTTAATATTTAATTCTGTTTACTAAATAACAGTTATTAAAATTGGAAAATACATTTTTATTATAATTAAATACTTATTAATTTGAGTATTTTTAAATGATTGTTGTTTTTTTTTTAGAAATTTTTGATAAAAAGTTAACATTTCTTCAATTTATTGAAAGTTTAGAAGACATTTTAACATCTACAGAGAGAGATATTCGCTTAAATGGAGTTATAGCATTTGTAACAGTTGTTAAAAAATTGCCTATTGATTTTTTTGAATCCGTAGAATTGAACTATATAAATCAATTTTTATGTGATCGTATTGCTGATCATTATTCTTTTTTACCAATTGTCCTTGTTGGAATTGAATACACTGTAAGTTTATAATTATTATTTACATCAAACTTTAATAGATAATTACTTTAATATTTGTATTTTCAGTTACAAATGAAAAATCTCACGAAAGAAATGGTATTGAGATTTTTTACTACACTTATTCCTCATTTTCATTGTCAATCACAAATACAAAAAGATCGAAATACATTTTATCGTATGTTACATCAAGTTTTTTTGAATCGACAAGATGGTAATAACTAATATATGCATAATACTTATTTATTAATTTAATAACATTTTTTAAAAATATCTAAAAATTTCATTTTTATGTTTGTTTTTAAATATTGTTTCTATAATGTGTATTAAATTATTTAAAAAGAGAATTATCTGATTATAACGTATATGAATAATATATAAAAATAAAACGAACAATTTTTATAAATAAATTTTAATACAAGTATAATATAAAAAAAAGTAATATTTGAATTTGTATTAAAAATAATATAACAAATAACAATACTCGGAAAAAATGTTATTAAGTAAATATTTTGTATATTGAAACAAAAATGATTTTAAATGTTTATGTTTTTAGATGTTCGTTCTATAGCACCCGATTTTTTATATTTTGTCATTTCTTCAATAGATGGTGAACGAGATCCTAATAATTTAATATTGCTTTTTAGAATTCTCCCTCAATTTTTAAAAAATTTTCCATTAAACTACATAACTGAAGATTTTTTTGATGTTATTGCATGCTACTTTCCTATTGATTTTCACGAAGTAAAATTTTTATTTAATTATAATTACAATTGTTAAATTACCCTCTAATAGTTAATATTATATTTCAGACAGAAGATAGTAAAATTACTAGAGATCAACTGGCATCAAACTTGGCTCGATGTCTTACATGTGTAGATGATTTTGCAGATTATTGTATTCCTTTAGGTATACAAAAATTGGAAGCTAGTTTGGAAGTTGCCAAATTAGATTCATTATATTTGTTGGTAAATAAATACAATATTTTTATAAATAAATTTTCTGGCATACTATTTTATATTTTTTTTATAATCCCAAGCTTTCTTTTAAAAATCTTTATGATGTATAGAATAAATTGTATAATAACTGTCATATTAGTTATAATACATTAGGCTTATTTGTATAAATATTAAATTAGATTTATTTGTTAATAGAAATTAATTATTAATTCTATTATATTAGAAATTGTGTTGTGAAAATTTTCATCCTATGAAAATCAAATCTTATGTTGATGATTTATGGCATAGTTTAAAAATGATAATAATGTCAAATACTGATGAAACATCAAAGAATTTAAGAGATGCTGCAATTAGTGTTTTGACAGCTTTATTATATTCCTTAGCAATTGTTAAAGGAGATGATGAACAAGAACAGTTATCAAATTTCTTGGATATAATTCTTCAAAGTTTGTACTATCAAAATAACTTGATTAATAAATATCATGTTTTCATGTTTTATTTTTATTATAGGTTCTAATAGATTTTTATTAGATACTCAATCAACTTTATTTATACCATCAGTAAAACTCCTTTGTGGTGTTGGTAAAACTTCCAATTTTGCTTGTATTAAGGTGGCAAATAAAGTAAATTTATTTATATATATTTAAAAAATACAATGTGTTTATTAATTTAATATTTAAATAATATAGTTAACAAATAATTATTTTTTATTAAAATAGGTATACTCAATGTTATTGAGCAAAACTGATGTATCACAAACAGAGATTCTCAAAATTATAGATGCTATGGGATTAATTACTAATATGTGCTTAGAATTGTTCGTTAATTTGTCATGTAAGCTATTAAATATGTATAGTTAAAACTTCATTAAGTCATTATTTTAACAATTAGTGTTATGATTTTATTTTAAGGTATACCTGGTCTAGAAACAAAATGGGAAGAAATATGTTGTTTTTTTTTACTTTATGCTCAAAATGATTTGACTGAAATAAAAATTTCTGCTTTGAAAGCATTAAAAATATCAACCAAAATATTAACAAAATCTCAACGTCAAAATTACTATTGTATTATATGTACACTAATAAAATCTGATTTTGACGATTCTCTTAGGAATGAAACATTACTATGTTTTAAAGAAGCAGCAAAATATTATAAAGAAGAAATTAATAATGAAATTTTACATTTGAACCAGAACATTTTAAACCGTAATTCTACAAATTAATAAAATTAGATGTATATTTTTATAGTAAATGAATAAATGACTTATTATTTCTTAATCCTTAGAGTCTAATGATATTGAATTAAAATCAAAATGGTTAAATGCATTATGTTGTTTGGGAAATGAAGAATATTTTTTTACGTTAATTTTGGATAGTTTATGTGCTAATATATGTAAAAAACAAGCGGAAACTCAGATAGCACTAAAGTGTTTAAGGTGAATGCCTTTAAAAATAATTATAATCATTAATTTATACAAATTAAAATCATTTAATTTCAGGGATCTTGTGAAAAATAATGAAAATACTAACTTATATAATTTTGCTTTTAATAGCAGATTGTTGAACTTCATTTTAATAACTTGGATAAATGGATTAAAAAGCTGTGTAGATTATGAAATTTTTCGAAATGAAATTATTTTAGAAGATGTTTCATTTATTATTAACTGTATTGTAAAACATGTTAATAGCAGGTAAATTGTATTATATTAAAATTTTAAACATAATTAATGTTTATCATTAAATAAATTCTGCAAAATTGTGTTCATAATAAATTATTGATCATAATTTATAACTGTTTAAAAACCAAGTATTTTTAATCGAAAAAATATTAAATAAAACTTATAATATTGTGTTATATTAAAAGGGGGCAAAGTAAGTAGTATCATAATAATATAGGTACATATAATTTACTGATCCTATAATACTAATCAAAATAAATAAAACTTAATAATTTTATTTAAAATTTTATAAGTGTTTTCAAAAACATTAAAAAAATTATTTAGACAACTTTCAATAAGCTGTGCGCATAAATATATAATTTAAAAGTGCAATTGATATTTTTATTAATAAATTATGGTAATTAATAATTTTTTTATTATTTATATGAATATTTAGTGAACAACTTCAAATACTTAATCAATTCATCCAATTTTTCGACAAAATTATAAATATAAAAATTATATACAAAATGTTGCCTGATACTGAACAAGACATACTTTCATATATGGTAATTAATACATTTATTTCTTAGAATAATTTTTTAATTTATTTTATATCTTTTTGTGTATTTAATTTAATAACACCGAGCTACAACACTTTAACAAATATTAATTTGCATTGAATTATATTGTTATTAATTTGTGTAATTTAACACATTTATATCAAGCTTAATTTTACAAAATATTTATTATTAGCGGAATTTTTTTATTAATTATTGGTTATAAATATGAACGTCAAATCTTACTGTATGCTATTAAAACAAATATTCATGAAAATAATTTATATATTTTGTAAGGAAGTGAAATTAATTTAAATATTATTGGAACGAGTTATTTTTTACTTATTAAGTATTGTCTGTTTTTCTGATGTATTTGAATGGCTACTTTGTTTAATTAATATTTAAGTACTTTAACATTACTCATAGTTAATAATGTCTTGAAATATTATTACAGGTTATTTTATTAGAAAGTATTTTGAATTCACTTCGTCAAAATGTTAAATTACAAAATGTGGTTTTATTAATTGAGAATTGCATTGAATTATCAACATATTGTAATATTGCAATATGTAGTTTGTCAGCTTCACGATTGGCAGCAACATTAATTAATAAATATATCAATGGTAATCTACATCATTTCTTTATAAATATTTTATAAGTTTTTTTTAAATTTAAATATATAGGTGACGAGTATAATGTTTTACTGGATAAATTAAAGTTTAATTTAGAAAATAAATTAAATTTAATAGACTTATGTAAAAATAATATTATAAATCAAATATCATGGATCACCAAGTCTTTAGCATTAAAAGGTCATCATAAAATGCTAGAATGGATTGATTGGGTAATATTAATTTAATTGTCCAATTTATATTATTACTTTTTCAAATATTATTTCTAGTCACTGAATTTGCTAGCAGACCCTTTGTTAGGTAAGATGATGACAATGTGTTTTAAAATGTTAATACAGACAGATGATGGATATTTAAATAAAGATTGTTTTTGTTCAGTCAGGTTAATAATTTAATCAGTACTTATTTAATACTTGTATATACTATATGATTATATTATATTTGTTTTAAATATTTAGGTTATTATACAGACAAAGGATATTTTGTTATGTTATTGAACCACTTATATTTAAATATAATACTATGCCTGAATCAATAAAAGAAAATTTCCTCATCTGTATATTATATCAAATGGATGGTAATACTTCTCTAACACTTGCACCATACTTTTCTAAAGTAATTTCTAGTAGATATACATTTAAATATGGCGACGTAATTTTTGTATATTTAATTCATTACAGATATTACCAGTATTACTTCAACTCTTATCACCTGAACAAGTTTATGTTTTAAAATCATTACAAACCTTTCGAAATCTTTTAGAATCAAAAACATTAGTTTTAGAAGATCATTTACAATCTTTTATTCCAAAATTGTTAAATATATCTAAAAGTTCAAAGTATATGAACATAAGAATAGTAGCATTGCAATGTCTTTACAACTGTTGTGATTATTCTTTAATCAAGCTTTTACCATTAAAACGACAAGTAATAAAATCTAATAAAATATTTTTGATTATTTTTGTAATGATTAATGGTTTATAGGTTGTTTTTGAACTAGGAAAATGCTTAGATGACAAAAAAAGATTAGTTCGTAAAGAAGTAGTCAGAACAAAATCACGATGGTTGTCAATAGATGCATTAAAAATTGATGATTGATTTTAAACAATACATTTCGCCATGTCTTTTTTTACAAACATATTGTTTTATAACCTGTATATTAAGAATAAATTTGTTAAAGTTTATATTCTATATATTATTACTTTATTGCCAATTATTATTATGATTTTTCAAACAAAATAAACTTAAAAAATGAATAATTATAAATTATTACTTTAGGAATAACTCGAACTAAATAGGCATTGTTATGAGTGTACAATATGATAATTTTTACTATAAACACACATTAAAATATCTGTGCTATTTCTAAAAAAAAATTAAGTAGATTTTCATAATCACCTCCATTATTTAATTAAAAAGCTGAAAAATAAAAATAATTTAATTATCAAATTTATTTCATTTTTATTTGTGTAGCAGCTTAAAAAATTGATTATATTACCTGTAAGGATAACCATGTGCTTTTAATTTGAATATAGAAAGAATCACACTAAATATAAAAACAACCAATGATAAACTCCCAATAGTCATTATTTTTCTTGTTTTTGGATCTGTTTTTTTTGTGTAAGAATCGGTCATTATCACAGCTGCAAATACTAAAATTGTATCTATAGCAGCATTAACAAAAATTTCCCATTGATTAAAGAACATTAATATTTTGTATTAACAAGTATTTCAATAAAAGTAAATAACTTCTAAATATTATGCATTTGTTACATTATGCTAATGTTATTAAATTATAAAACTAGAGGATACTTAAATTTAGCATAAATTTGTTAGGATTTAAGAAACTTCGGAAGACACATTAATGATATACAATTTCAGTAATTGTCAACTGAAAAATGCAAAATTTGCAAATAAGTACCCCTTATATCTTATATTAACAAATGTTATTTATTCTATTTTATATTCTTAAAAAATATGTTTTATTTAATTTAGCTTAAAAAATTTCATTGTATATTCACCGAGAAAAAGGATACTTAATAAGATAATGATATAGGTTTCAACTACAAATTGTCCTTGTGAAGAATTATGAATATATGTGATAATGCCTTGCTGATTACGATGCATTAATGGGGGTCCTCTAATATGATTCCACATTTGTCCAGATATCATTGTCAAACAGAATAACTACAAAAAATAATTTAATAAATAAGAAAATGTATAAAATATTTATTTAATAAACTCACCACTGCACCAATTCCCCATAAATTCTTATTGAAAAACATTACCATATTATTTCGTCTAACATACAAAAATGATGAACATATTGCAAATAAGATAGACAAAGCCAATGTACTCGAATAATTCGGTGGTCGGAATATTCGAATCTAAAACCAAAATATATATAAATAAAAATAATTTTGTAGATTTAAAAAATATTAGGTTAATCAATGAATAAATATATTTTGTATTAATGCAACACATAATACTTAATCAGTAAAATAATAAAATATTTAAATTACAAAAAAAAATTAAGATTGAACTACAAGTTAAATAAATGTTAATTTCTCAAATGGATATTTTAATGTTAGTTAATATGAAAATATAAACTAATTACAATTTATAAAAATAATTGTTAGCAAAGCATAAATTTAAAAAAATATATATATATATATTAAAATAATGTTAATAGTATTTTATTTAAATACGGATATTTTGTTAAAACAAATAAATGGAACTTTTAAACGTTTCTTATATTATAATATTTTAAGTATACTAACTTGTACATCAGTTCTTTCTTGTACCCATTTTGCTATCATTTCTGATGCAAAACCAACTCTTTGTATGTCCATAGTATCTAAAGGTTTTGGTTTGCCTTTTGCTGGAAAATGCATGAATACTGGAGCAGTATTAATTCTCAACTATATCAATAGAAAATATTAATTATATCACCCAAACATTAATAAAAAAACATTTACCATTTGAAAAATGTCAGATCCTTCATCAAAATCAACAATTCCAAAATATAAAGGACTTTCACTTAATCTATGAGAATAACGATATGAATTTGCCACAATCAAAAATTCATCACTTGCATGGCTAAAAGTTTAATTTTAATTTTGATACATACAGTTATACATTAATATTTAAAATTTGATATACAAATACTTAATAAAAATAAACAAATGCAATTAAAGTGTTAAATAACATTAATAGAAAAAACAAATGTATTTATTTTTATTTTTATTACTAACCCACATATTGAACACTGTCTATGAGATGCCATAGCTGTGAACATCATAATAACTGAATAATTTCTAGGAGGAGACTTGACAAATTCCTTAAATTTTGGTCCATTATATCTAATTACAAATTTCTTTTGGTATAAGTCATTTAGCTGTTGTACTTTCTGTTCAATATTCTAGAGTAAAAAACCATAATTAATATAATAATAAAATATAAATTTATATTTTACATATTAAGCAATTAATATTCTGTTATATACAAATGCATGTAAAGAGTTAATTTAAATATTTGGATAGGTTCTAGTAATACTTTTATAGTTGTTATAGTTGTAGGATAAATATCGAATATAATTATTATCAAATCAAACTACAATATTGAAAGACATATTTTCTATTTGTATTTGGATGTACAATATATATAAAATGTAATTTTATTTATTACTTACAAGATACACTAAATTTTATAGTATATATTATATGTTCAAACAATTTAATGAATGCAAAAAATAATTGTTTTAAAAATTAATGTACGGATAGAAATTTATAAAAAATATTTTCAAACCATATAGAGTATAAACCTACATAAATAAGGTTTTATAAAATAATTTAAATACCTATATTCAGTATACAGATTTAAGGTAAAAATAACTCTGAGTCAATCATTTTCGAAAGAATATACTTTCGCCTATTTTTCTTCAAATAATTTTATTGATCACTTTTTTACATTTGAGGGTGTAACAATATCTAAACTTTAAATAGTATAGACACTAAGGATTTATTCTAATATCACAATTATGATTTTTATGGATTTATTTATGAAAAGTTTTGACAATTTCTTATATCACACAATCATTTGAAGAGTGACTGTCAAAGTAGCTTTAAAAATGTCTGAAAACACCAAATATCTTTTTACCTTACTATTTTCTTAATATGAAAATAAAAAATTATTTTTATTTGAATTTCTTTGTAATTCTGGGCCTAGACGTTTTCCATTTATTTTTATATAATAATATTTGTAAATGAAAAAAAGCTTAAATTTGAGAAGTAAATATTAACTGTTGGATCCATTACTACTAATAATATAGGAAATTTTATTCATTAACGGTAACACTTTCTATTATCTATAAATTCGTTTTTACCTTAGGTCGTTCTTCTCGAGCACTATCAACAAGAATATTTAAAATAACAAAGACACACACAAGAAATAACTTTAAATACATTTTAAATAAGTATCAACAATTTATGAATATTATAATAAAAAGAACATGTCAACAAATTTAAATATTTCGTTGTTTTCCAAAATGTAATTGGTACAAGCTATATTTAATGTTTATAATAAATAAATATGACGTTGCCAAATATGATAAAATTACATAATTTTCTGCCGGTTTGATAAAAAATTTTCTGGTGATACCAGTACAGACAATTTAAATTATTTATAGTGTACCAACATTTTTTTATCATTTAATATAATTTAATCTTTTATCTATTTTGTGTCAAAGATTTTAGTTTGTATGATACCATTCAAATTATATTCTTTGACTATAAATTGTAGGCACTAGGTAGTGGATACAAACTATTTTTAATCTCAATGACATATTCAACACTCAAATAAATAAGTAAACTTTTTTAGCTACAGGCTCGCACCGTTTAAAATATTTCCAATTTTGAAATACGTTAATATTTTTATTTATTGGTCCAAATTTAACTTATTTTATTTACGTTAATGTGTACAATAAATATATTTTTATACATACGAAGAATATTTAAAAATTTATCAGGTGTTATTTGTAAAAACATTTTGTGCATCCATCATCAAAGAAATGACAATTAATAAATTTGATTATTTATACAGAAAATTATTGTTGACCAAATACTTTGTAAATGGTTGGGGTGATCCTGAAAAACTTAAAAGGTTAGTAATTGTTAATTTGTTTAAATGTTTTATTAAAATCAAAATGTATTCTATAAAATGCCTTTTATTGTTGTTATAACTATTAATAATTAAATCCAAGTAATTTCCATTTATAATTTACTTCGTAAATATGTAAAACAAAATACGATAGAAAAATATTCAAATTAAAAACTACCTTGTTAAAGAATATAATATTTTAATCAAAAATTTTATTTTAAAATATATCAAACACTATTAGGTATTATATAGGCAAGTACATAAAAATGTTTGTATTTATTTTTATACATTGTTCATGTTAGAATTTATTATTTATATGGTGTGATTTAATAAATAAATACCTATTTAGATTATATTTATATAGAAAATAGTTCGAAACTAAACTGTAATCTTGTTTTTTCCTATAATAAACTATAGATATTTTATTGATACTCTATAATATAAACTAACAACAATCATTGATTAATTTAAATATAATGTATATGAGGTATGTCCAGAAAGAAAGTTCCGATATTTATTTTTATCACGTCTACACTATTTCCTTTATTATGATTAACTGATTATTTTGTTAACTTGTTGGGACATTGTAAAACCACTTTGTGGTCTAGTTGGTATATGCATGCCATGAAGTGAGTGTTTAAAATGGATCAATAAATTAAAAATCCTGCTACATGTGAGATATAGATTTTGAGAAATCCATGATTTATTGTTTTGAATGCAAAGAATACCAAATCATCGAAGTTTATAATAAAAATGTAACAAATGATTCAATAGTTGGAAGATGGTTGCTACTTTTTAATAAAGGTCATACAAATATTTTTGATAAAGAACAAACTGGGCAATAATCTTTTTTTAGTGATGATTTGGCGCGTGAAGTTAAGAAGAAAATGGGATATTCATAATGACATCATTATTAATAAATTTTTTTCAAATTTCTAGTTCTCTTAATAAAATTGTGTCAAAAAAACTAAAATTTCGAAAATTATGCGCTCGTTGGATACTGAAAATTTTCACAGATAAGTATAAAGCGAAACATCAGGGCTTTGCACTTCAGTTTTTGTTACAATAAGATGAGGATGGTGATGGCATTTTAAGCAGAATAGTCACAGAGGATGAAACTTAGTTTTACCATGACACCCTTGAATTAAAACGACAGACTATGGAGTGTAGACATATGACATTTCATCTTTTTTTACACATGAAATTATTTCTTGATACTCAGAACTTCGACAAAGAAAAAGATGCTGTAAACACATGGTTGCAATCACAGGTGGCATTCTTCTATAACAAAGAAATACAAAAACTAGTACCTCATTATGATAAGTACTTAAATGATGGTGGTAACTATGTTGAAAAATAGCGTTATAATTTTACTTTATATTCCAATACATTTTTTTTTTACATATATTTTACTTATTTTTATTATCTAACAGAACTTAATTTCTGGAAGTACTTTATATACACATATACTACAATATAATTAAATACATATTGTATATTATTATTTTAGTTTATTTGAATTCCGAAAAAATATTATAGATCGAGAAACATGTTTCAAACTTGTATCATCCGATTATCCTGTAAAAGTTGTTAAAGTAATTAAATTCAGAATTATTATATGTATTTCTCACTTTATTTACAAAACATTTTTGTAATTATGTCGCTTCAAAAATTATATTTATTAAATTATGTGATATATATTTATTATTGATATAAATTTAAATTTAGAAAAAAGAAGATTCTAAATCAGTTACTTTTGAAGGAATATTTCAATCACCGCTTTCTAATTATCTACCTAATATTGTTCCAAAAGAGAGTCATCTTGCTCATTTTCAACTTTTATTACCAAAAATATGGCGTTCAAAAAATGCCAAACCTATTTGTGTTCATATGGCAGGCACTGGTGATCAAGTAAGCTGTACAATTCTTTTAATTTTTTGTGGGTTAAAAATTAATTATTTGTAATTTACATATATAACATAATATTTATAAATTTACCATAGCTTGAGTATAAAAAATTAATTAATTTGTCTTTTGAAAGTTAAAACTCATGTCATATAATTGAGTTTTATTTTCTTTCTTATATAATTGTTTTAATATTTGTATGTCAAAATTTAGTACTATTGGAGAAGACGAGCAATGTTAGCAAGACCACTTTTAAAAGAAGCAGCAATTGGTTCAATCATATTAGAAAATCCATTCTATGGGAAAAGAAAACCAAATAACCAAGTGTAAGTTTTTTTTTTTACTAAATATATATTTTATAGTATATTGTGTTTGATTTGGGAATTGTATAACCCCGATCTATGTATCTACTATGTACGAACTAATGAACTGACTGATAAAATAAAACCACATGTTCTTATGATTTATTAATTTACATATATGATATTTATTTTACATATGCACTTTGAAAAGGAAGACTTATATAGATGTTAATATTGATGGAGGTTTAAATATGGGCATTATCATTTCTAATTTTACTTGTCAGTTGTTTTAATATATAACATATGTTGGCATTATGTTCATAATAATTATAGAACATGAAGTAATATTTATTATATATATACCATTTTGAAATATTTTGTTTACAGTAGGTCTATATTATGCAATGTTTCTGATATTTTTGTCATGGGTGGTTGTTTAATTTTGGAATCACTTGTAATATTTCATTGGTGTGAACGTGAAGGATTTGGACCTCTTGGAGTTACTGGTTTATCTATGGGTGGACATGTAAGTGTTAATAATAAATTAATATATATAATTTACAATTAATAAACATTTGTATTATGATTATTATTTAGATGGCTTCTTTAGCTGCTGTAAGTTGGCCAAAGCCTATTGTTCTTGTTCCATGTTTATCTGGTACAACAGCTGCAGGAGTATTTACAGAAGTAACATTACTCATTAAATGTTTTCTTTTGTAATTAATAATTGTAATTTATATTATTTTAGGGTGCTATAAGTTGTGCTATTGACTGGAATTTACTTGAACATCAATATAAATCAAATTTAATATACCAAAATGAAGTTGTTAATATTGATAATAAAATAAAAAAACCTAATGTAATTATTAATTTTTATTTAATCTATTAACAGTTTTTGTATAGAAAGAGATCCTTTGATTGAATCATGAGTGTCTATAGGTAGCAAATGGTATATAGTTAATACTTTAAAATTTTAACTATTTTCTGAATAATTCGCTTATCGTAAGAAAGTTAATACATTTTTTAAAAATTAAAGAAATTGGTAACATTTGATTTGAATGTATACAATTTTGTGCATTAGATATATCAAAAATATATCACAAGCTTGGTGTATAATTTTTAATTATATCAAATATGAATTTTGAAGAACCACAAAAATAAATATAAACAATGTTTTATTCAATAATTGTTTTTCGAAACCAATGATTTTTCGTTGAGTTCAAATTAAAAATAATACTTTTTAACTATACTTGTAGCTTTATTTTTTTTTTTTTTTTTAAATAATATCTTACAATGATTAATAATTAAAATAAACTACCTGTTTTTTAACAATGTGTTTTTCCTGTTATCAATAAATTTTTGAAAAGTATGTTAATAATATTTATTAATATTATATCAATAAAAATATAATTCATTTAACAAGTAATTTTATTTTACATAAATATATATGCATAAATATATTTTTATAGAAAGAATGTAATAAAGGAAAACAGTTTCTAAAAAATATTATAGATGATTCACATTTAAACATTCAGCCAAATTTAATATTTAATAATTTTAATTCTCAACAACTGAATAAATTGAAGCTATCCAATTCATTAAATGATATGATTGATCCTTCTGTTGAACATAATAATGAACTTCAAATTAAGAGAGACTTTAAACTAAGAAACCACATAATGAGATTTTTTACAAAACAATCAAATAGTCACGGTTGTATTATAGCTCATTAATTAGTAAATTGTAGAAATATTTTAATAAATTATTCTTTTTTTTATATATTTAGATTTAAACTTGGAAGCGTTAAGTTTTATGAGAGGTATAATGGACGAATGTACTCATTTAAAAAATTTCAAATCTCCTGTTGATATGGATATTGTAATAGCAGTTTGTGCAAAACATGATGGTTATGTGCCTCAAAATAGTATGTCAAAATTGGAAGACATTTGGCCTGGTGCTGAGGTTAGATATATTGATACAGGGCATGTAGCTGCTTTTATACTTCATAGAAATACTTTCAAGTAAATTTTTTATTTATTTTTTAAAATTGAATTTATATTATTTTTCTTTATTTGTATAAGATTAATAGGCGGTAGATGATATTCCGTGGAACGAAGGTCTAGTCGATTTAATTAGTAAGAAGGAATTATGAGGGATTGTGAGAATCATGAAAAAGAAAAAAGTAGTAGGACCAGATACGGTGCCAATGGAAGTGTGGAAGATGTTAAGGTATATTAGCGTAAGGTGGTTGAAAGACCTTTTTAATAAAGTGTTAGTAGAAGGGAAAATGCCAAACAAATGGAGAAAGAGTGTGATGGTGCCTGTATTTAAAGGTAAAGGAGACATACAAGAATGTAGTAATTATAGAGGCATAAAGCTTATGAGCCATAGTATGAAAATTTGGGAAAAGATTATAGATAAGAGAATAAAAAGTAAGATGTCAGTGTCTAGAAATCAGTTTGGTTTGATGCCTGGTAAGTCAATGATGGAACCAGTATTTTATGTGAGACAGCTTATAGAGAAGTATAGGGAGAAGAAAAAGCTTTGTATGGTGTTAATAGATTTAGAGAAAGCGTATGACAGAGTGCCAAGAAAAGTTTTAAAGTGGGCGCTAATGAGAAAAGGGGTCCCGAAAACATATATTAAAGTGGTGGAGGATATGTATGAAGGATCATATACCAGTGTGGAAAGTATGTGTGGAGAAACGGAAGATTTTAGGGTAAGAGTAGGGGTGCACCAAGGATCTACACTAAGCCCTTGTTTTCAGTTGTAATGGATGAAGTGACAAGAGATTCAAGGGAAAGTACCATGGTGTATGCTATTTGTGGATGACATAGTGTTGGTAGGAGAAAATAGGGAAGAAGTTAACCAAAGGCTGGATGTGTGACAATTAGCGCTGGAAGGAAAAGGATAAATAGAAGTAAGACACAGTATATAGAGTATGAGTTTGATGAAAGAGAACAAATTGATGTAGCGAGGAAGGTAATGACAATAAATGAGAACAAAGTAAGTGAGGATGAAAGTTTTAAGTATTTAGGATTGTTTGTACAAAAGAACAAGAGTTAGATGAGGAGGTAAAACATAGAACTAAGTGTAGATGGATCAAGTTGAGAGAAGCATCTGTAGTGCTGTATGATAAGAGGATCCCAATAAGGCTGAAAGGTAAGTTTTATAAAAGTGTAGCGAGACCAGCTATGTTATGTGGTTCAGAGTGTTTGGCAGTGGACAAGAAAATAGAGCAGAGAATGAGCGTAGCCGAGATGAGAATGCTTAGATGGATGAGTGCAGTGACAAGAAAAGATAGGATAAGAAATCAATATGTAAAGGGAAGCATAGGAGTAGCGTTGATAATGGATAAGATGAGAGAGAATAGACCTAAATGGTTTGGGCATGTTATGAAGAGAGAAGAGTCAGAAGCAGTAAGAACTGTTATGGAAATGAATATTGAAGAAAAAAGAGGAAGAGGAAGACCAAAGAAGTGGTTGAATACGATTGAGGGAGATATGAAGACTGCTGGTGTGTATGTGGGGGATCGGGCTAAATGAAGGTTTAGAACAAAGGTGGCCGACCCCAAATAGATGAGATAAAGGCGAGGGAGATGATGATTTGTATAGGATTAATAATTATTTTTAAACTTTTGGAGAATCTTATTAAAAATTTAAAAAAACCATAATTATGTAATTGGCTAGATAATTTTAACTAATACTCATATTTATCTTAATGTATAATATAAACTTGGTTTATCAATCAGTTGTATTATTGTTTTATTATTCATTTCTCGATTATATACTTGTGAATTTAATTTCTAAACAATGTAATTAAATATAATTCATGATAGTATTAATTTATGGTAATTATTTAACATTATATTTAATGTTTAAAATTTAAACTATATTTTTTATTTATTTATAGGACTGCAATAATAGATGCTTTTCAAAGAGCTCAACAAAAATATTACGATATACCTACATAATGACATAGTATTTGAAACTTATAATTTTAAAAGTATGTTTTAAATTGTGATCCATATAATACTATTTTTACTAATATTTAATGTATAAAATATTATTTTTATAAATTTATAATGTATGTATAAATAACATATTTTTGTATTAAAACCTTGTTGCATTTTGAATTTATTCATTATATTAAATTTTGGAATATACATAAAAATAAATTTATATTATAAAGTTTTATTTATATATAATATAAATTACGGTTGCATACTTATAGGCTAATATAAAGTGTATAAGAGTGAAAAGTTTAAAATATTATTAGAGTTCAAAGAATATTATATACTAAGAGATAATGAAACTTGTGATTTTTGTGAAAGAAATATAATTAAAATTTTATTTATACTTGTATTATGATTTATTTTACTTAAACAACATATATTTTTCGTTTAATTCAAACTACTATTAATATATATATTTTTAAAAATCCTGAAATTTTAAATATTTTAGTTGAATTATATAATATTAACATTATAATTATTCCAATGTATAATTTGATTTTGATAATATAGTTGATATTCTTGAAAATATGTAGAATTTAAAATACTTATAATAATTTTTCATGACTTCCTAATATCAATATTTTCTGGAAAATTCTCGTCAATAAAAAAATCAAAATCTAGAAGAATGATGATATCTTATAGCCATTAGATATTGTCTTATTTTTAATTTATAAAATGCGGAATTTCAGAGTTTCTTTTGTCTAAAATTGTTTTTACCGCTAAATTACATAAAAAAGAATTATATGTAAATTTAGTATGACTATTATTAAATGAGAAAGTACTTTTAATAAGAAGTCTTCATTTTGTACATTCTACAATTATATCTAATTGTTTAAGCGTATTGTTTTTTATTTGTTACAACAGGTAAATAAAAATAAGAATGTAGTTAAAATAAAAAGTAAACATTGCATAGTTTTTCTTAGTTTTTTTTTTACATAATACTAATCATTATTTTTAAATTCAAATAAATAATTTAATTTTAATTTCAAAAACGATATCATTTTGTTTTAAATTGATGTTTAGCTATTAGTCAGTATTGCACAATCATATTAGTAATGTCTTAATTTAAACTTCAAATGTATATATATATCAAACCATTCAACCTTTAAAAACAGTTTATGTTTAGCTCTGACGTAAATAAAAAAAGGTAATATTTGCACTGCGTAATGTGTTCAATTAGTTTACCCAATAGATTAATGTAGGACTAACCAATATTAGATATTTGTGTATACAAAAAATTATCACACTTATAGCATAGAGTATAATGAAAGTACTGTTAAGGTTAGCAGTTGTTACATGTTAGGTAACTTGTATTTTCAATAAAAATTATGCAGTGATAATTGAGAAGGTTGTTTATATGAATACTATTGGTATTCCAGTGTTAATGAGAAAACAAATTATAGTGTAACATTTATAAATGTTTTTTTTTTTTATTTTTTACTTAGAAATTATACAATCTGTAAAATCTATTTACAATAAGTATATGTGATGTATGGAGATGTATGGCGTGAATAGCATGATTAAAAGAAGTAACCCAGTGGTTACACTTTATGATTTGATTTTAAATATTTAGATATATAAAAAAAAATTTTCTATATATACATTTTTTTTATTATTTTTTTGGTTTATAATTATTGTGAGTTTAGGTCCCGGCACCATCTTCTTTTTAGCCTCCTTAAAAGAATTCCAGGTATCGAGTTTGAGTTAAGAGCTGAGATTAAAAGGTTTGGATGATTTATTAGTTATGAACGAAAACGCTTGTGTGTAATTGTGGATATTTCGGAGACTGGTTTAATGTGTAGATCACTATGAAGAGTATGGTTCAATAAATAAAAGGGGGCCTTGGTTATTATGCGTAACGTGGTCGATTGAAATCTTTGTATTTTATTTAAACTTGATAGTTTAGCCGCACCCCATAGCTGGAAACCATACGTTCAAATAGGCATGAGAAGTTGTTTATAAAGGAGTAATTTGTTATTAAGATTGGGTTTAAAGTGATTTCCTAACAAATAAAGAAGCGATTTTCTCCTGTGATTTAAAATGGTACGTTTGTTTTTAATGTGTTCCGCCCAAGTAAGACGTTTATCAAGGGTTAGGCCTAAGTATCGAACATTAGACTTTCGGTATAACATGGACTGTCCATACTACTATTCAAATTCAAGTTACAATTCACTAGAATATTTTCTATCACAATACTTCGCAAATTTTTATGTATATATATAGTTTATTATTACGATTTAAAAAATTATTAAATTGTAGTTACGTAATATAGACAATATTTCTTTAATTGTTTAAAATTAATTTTCTCAAAACCATTTTTTAAATTTGATAATTAATCATTTTAGTAGAACTGATTGTTGCAGTATACCGATGTATAAACTATAATTATTGTAACACCAATAACATTATTTTATAAATTACAATGTAAAATAATTTCTTATGTAACATATAACGGTAAAACATTAACGTATTGGTAACATGAATCGCTACTATATTTATAAACTGGCACTTAATTATAATTGTTGTAAAATAACGTACAATTTAGACGTCGGTATATAATATACATTTTGATTTATTGGAAGTTATTAGTTGTTGGATATACATGAAGAAAAAATCTATTTACATTCCATATTTTAAACAATTTTCCAATTTTTGGACGTTTGTAAGTGTCGTTATTTGGTCTAAGACCCATTGTGGAACTACTAGTATGTAGTGTTTCTGCACGATAACTTATTCAACATGTTTATCAATATTAAAACATGAGTGCAACAACCATGGAAATAACTCCTCCCATCAGTCGTCACGCACACTTTACCTACTGATTATTTTACCATGCTTTTTTGCTTGTATATACGCTGTATGTGATTTGTGACCGATTCCGTAGCGTAGTGCGTATTTTGCGATTTCGTGTACTTCTAGTGTCGTGTTTGTGTTGGTTTGTTTCTTAACAATGCACTATCACGAATTAAGCCTTTCGATAATATTAATAATGTATTAAATGACTATTATACCCGTCTGTACGTCTTGTGATACGACGATCAGTTTTAACGGAACACTCGTCGTTGTAGTTTTAACCGTTTTAAAGATTTTGCGTAATTCTCGCGTGTCGTTTAACCATTTCATTTTTTATAAATTTTATAGCGATATATATATGTATATATATAAACAGAATTACGAAAATTATTGCACTGAGGAAATATATTGAACTTAGCAGCGGTATGCTATCATTTGAGAGGTTGAGGTGACAAATTTATTCATCATGTCCTCTATATCTATTTTGGATATCCTGTTCTTCTTTGTCCTTTCCGTGGCGTTTATTCCGTTTTTCCTATTTTTCCTGGGCATTGTTTTATTTGCTTATATTGGTAAAACGCTTGGCATACAACAAATTTATATCGAATTCCTCATAAAAGTATTTGATGTAAGTACCTACCACTTAAGATATCAGTCAATTTTCTTTATTATTATTACCACCTATATTATTATTGTTGTTAAATGTATTTTATAGACTCATAAGAATACATTTAGTACCTTTCATAAAATTAGCTATTATAATTATTAGTGTATGTATTTAATTAATTACAAAATACCTGTTATTGGACAATTGAAGTCAAGTACTCACTCTAAAATAATTTACGATCAACAAATATTTTATTTTTAAAAATTTAAATAGTATTTATTAGGTATGACGGGCATATTTCAATATTTGGAATATTTTTTTAATGAAATATAAATTCAAGAATATTGAGGTATATAGGTTGAGTTCATGTTTTAAGCATACTGGTAACTTTATGAATATGCTCTTATAATTATTATGTGTATATATATATATATACAGATGTCTTACAGAGATTTGACAGTAAAATTTCTATTTAATATTTTGGAATTTAATAGTTAAAGAATCCTGAGTTGCAGTTTTTATATTTAAAATATTTTATAATAGAAATAAATATATTTATTCTTTTAATTGTTGGTATTTGAAATTTTATTAAAGATAAATTGTTCTTTTTTAAGTTTTTTAAAATGTCTTATGTAGTACAGATTTGGTCTTAAATTAATAACACATCCGAGAAGCTAGCAAAAAAAGTAGACTGCATTATTTTGGTAACAAATAATATAGGATTCCTTTATAAGTAATATTTATTTCATAAATATTTGAATTAAAATAAACTAATAATTGTTTAAAAAATAACAACTTAACTTAATTATAATTTGACTAAAATTATGCTTATATAAAGCTTAATAAATAATAAACTATAATAAACCTATTTAATTTTGTTTTAAAAACATACTTTCAATCTTTTTTTTCATATGTTATATGAAAATAATTAAAATATAAAATAAAATAAAAACCATTGCATTTGTCAGATCACTGAAATACTGTATATATATTATACATGAAATTTAATTGACTAATTTTGTAATTATTTTTAAAGAAGTAATTTAAATAGGTACATAAAAATACCAAAGAAGAAAGGTCAAGAGGATATTTTGTAAAACTAAGTTATACCTAGGTATATATCAAATTATTATTAATATTGATATAATTAAATATAATTTAATATAATTATCTAGAATAAACTAATTTACTATTTTAATTAATTCTTCAAAAAATTTATATTTTATTTTTAATATTATAAAAGTTTAAAGTACATTATATCATATATTTATTAATATTAACTAACAATCAATCAAAGGTTATTAATGATTTATAATAATTAATGAGATGATAGTATGCATTAGTATCATGAACTAATGTTGTATTAACTTATTTTTTGACATAATTTTTATTTATAAAAATAAAAACTTGAAGTTAATTGTATTCAATTTTATTTAAGTAGATAAAACAAATATTTATGCTATGTTATTTCATTACTAATTACAGCAAACACATATTACCTTATCATAATTACAAACTAACCTAATTTTTCAAAATCTTATTTTTTACATTTCTTTTGTGTATTAAATTACATTGTCTAATTATAATTTTTGCTAATAATTAATTGATACAATTTTAAAGTACAAAATTTTTTTGAATATCGAGTATTGGTGTAGTGTTAGATTACAATTATTGATCCAAAGGTCAGTTGTATGATGTAGAAATGAACACAAAGGAGATTTATATAATTTAGTTTATAATGATAACATATTTTCTTTTATTTAATTTTAAATTAAATATATACAAATACATAAACTAAGCACAAATGTGTATAATATATACTAATTAAAAAAGTATTGTAAACATTTTTTATAGGATATTCACTAATATTCTATAAAAACCTAGGGAAAATGATAATAATTGTTTTTACGTAGTTAAACCTTTTTTAATTTGTTTGTTTTACATAAATTTAAAAGATATCTTGGAAAATAACTTATTTTTTAAAAAAAATATTGAAAATAAAAATGTGTATGCTACTAAAAAAAAAAAATGTAAAAACAGTTAGATATTATTATAATATTTATAATATTTTATGTCTATTCTTAATTTAAATTTATATAATTATTCAAACTAAAAATTTATCTTTAGATTTTGATGATGTTTTTCTGAAAATTCTGATGCATATACCTTAAATATTCAATGAACATATCTACATTTATTAATATTAAAGTTAGAGTAGAAAATTGTGGGTAATTAAACAATTATTTTCGTGTCCACTAAAATGAATCTGTATATTTCTATGAAACAAGTACATTTGTAACAGTCTTTGTTTTGTTCTTGTATTTAATGATTCAAACTTATTATTACCTTTAATGTGAATTTTAATAACCTTGACACTTTGTCCTGATAACAAATGACCTAATATCAGAAAAATAAAATAAATGTGTAAATAACTATACATTTGAAATTTATATTAATCGGAATAGATTAATAATATTTAATACTATATTTTGCAAAAAATCATGAGATTCTTATAGTAATAACTATTTTTTATTAGATATTTTTAAAAAATTATTACATTTCAACAATTATATATAATGAAAAAAAAACAGAAAACAATCAAAAAAGTTAAAGGAAAACAAAATAATATAATAAATATAAACAATTATCTAAACTAAGAAATTCCTGGATTAAATAAATAATACGAGGTGTGTTGGAACCTAAAATATCTGTAGGGGATATAGGAACCCCGATTCATGCATTTGTCCAATTTATAAATACAAATTTATCTTTGTATTTTCATTAGCTTGATATTCAAATTTGAATATGAAAAATTACACACCTGTTTACCATCATGACAGGGATATAGAAGGAAGTCACATAGGTATAATTTAAACGCATATGAAGGTAAAAAAAAATGTCCTAAGCGAAGTCTAGTATTTAAATTACTTATAAATATATATGTATAGTTCATTTTCCTGTCAGGTAATTAAGTGCTTAATAGAAATCTTGAAAAATAAATGAATTTTATTATATTTTGTATAGAAAATTATTTATACATTTTATATTATATTGTCTTATGAATTCAGTATGGAAGAGAAAATCTAGAAAAACAATCAAAAAAGAAAGTTAAAAGAATTGAAGAAACTGATAGTGAAGGCACTGATGATGTTGATGAATTGAACTTGAGGACTGAACATATCAAAGATACATTAAATGAATTCCCAACACATTCCTCATTACCAGACCAAAATATTGACCCAAATGGATCAATTCCACGAAGTAATTCTACTCACAGCCTAACTAATGGAAATATTGATAAGAAAATACAAAATGGTGCATCACCTTTAATAAGCAGACAAGATTTAATACTAGTTCCAGATCCTGATCAAAATTATAATGGCAATATTAATGTTAAAACAGAAGGTGTAAGTTTTTAATGTAATTTTAAAAATATTAACAAAAAATCGTGTATATTAAAGGATTTAAGCCTAATTTCTATTAACTATAATTATATCATTTCAGTATGTATCATTAGTAATTATTTGCAAAGGCCTTAATTTTTTTAAGAAAGAAAATCAAGTGTCTACAAGTTTTATAACCAAATTTATATAATATTTAGTTTATTAACTGTAGTCATATAATTTAATTTACATTTAAAACATTCATAGAGTAATTTTAATATATAGGGTAAACAATTATTACAAAGAACCCGTTCTTTCAATACATTAAAACGAGAATTTGAACTTGCTGATGTACTTGATTATGTAAAAACTGGTGTTGAAGCAATAATAGAAGATCAAGTTACATCTAGATTTGAGGCTGAAGAACTTAAGGTAAAATAATAATTTTAATAAGTTATATATATATTTATGTGCAATAAACATTTAAAACATAATTTGTATATATTAAGTTGTTTATATTTATTCATTTTTTTATTTTTAGTCATGGAATTTATTAACAAGAACGAATAGACATTATGAGTTTATTAATTGGAAAATAACTGTTATTTGGATTATTGGATTTATTGTAAGATACACATTTTTATTACCATTGCGTGTATTTATTTGCTTTTTTGGAGTAAGTTTTTATCATTAATCTATTATTTTTAATTTAGTAATATTAATTTTTACTTTCGTGGAAAACCAATATTACTCATTTATTGTATATTATCCTTAATAGTTTAAATATATTTCATGTATATTTAAAATATTTAAAATATTAATATTTTCTTTATTTAAAATACATTTTAATAATTCAATATGATAATAATTACATTTCATGATTTTTAATCCATGTAAAATTTAAATTAATTAATTATTTACAAATATTAATAGGTAATATTGGAAATTATAATATAATACTTTATAATAAAAACATTTTATGACTATTATGAATTGATTTATTATATAATTTTTTATAAAAATTATTGTAAAATTCAATCTACAGGTTATGTTGTTTAGTTTAACAATATTTATTATTTGGTTGACCATAGCGGATGAATTAATTCAGAAATCATTGATAAATAATATTTCTCGATATATCTTTGTATTATTTCAATATGCTCTAACAGTGGTTATAAATGTCCATAATCCACAATGGATTCCAAGACGTAATGGTATCTGTGTAGCCAATCATACTTCACCGATTGATATCCTTATTCTATTTGCTCACAATTATTATATTTTGGTAATTAGTTGAGTTTGATACATGTTTGCAATACTTGACAAACTTGTATAATCATAAGGCACAATTAAATTTATTAATGATAATATGTCAAAGAAGGAATGAAGTATATTTTTTGTATGTAAATGAGTTTATATTAAAGCCATTTTATCTGTATTACTTAATTGTAGTTTATATAAGAATGGTCTAATTCTTAGAATTATTATTTTTTATTTTTGTGATAGAATTATTAATATAAAATAACGGTTGTAATTTATCATAATCTAAAACTATATTTTTAAATTCTTTTGTTCGTATAATAAATATATATATTTCTGAAATAAAATATATGTTAAATATGACAGATAAATATTACAAGTTTAATTCTTTTTATTACTAAGATTTTTGAAAATATTTTATGTTTATTTGACATATTACCTAATATTTTAACTAGTAACCCTTTATGAGCTGTATCTATAGAAATACTATTTTAAACATCAATTTATTAATATTTTAACTTTTTGCATGTCTAATATTTAACAAATAATTATATGATATGAATTATTTTTAAAATTTTTCTTTTAATTATGTTTTAATAAATATATATTTATTAATTTAATATAATATTTAATTAAAATATTTTAAATTATTATTTTTTAAATTTTATTATTACTTAAAAATCTTAATAAAGTCTTACTAAATTATATTAAATACAAACTATTACAAAGATTGTTGATTAGAGATAGGTATTCATTTTAAAATAACCCATAATTGTTTTGTGTATGAATAGTTTTAATTTAATTAAAATAAAATTATGATTATACATATTAACATTCTGTATAATATTATAGTTACTAAATATACTATTTTCTCAGAAAATCTCGAAGTAACCCATTATATTTATTTCACTAATATAATTAACAGCAATTTTTTTAATTTTTTGTTTTCTTAAGAACTATTTTCAAATTCAATGATTTATTATATCTATTAATTTAAAAAGTATATATAACAGGGATTTGCATCAAGATTAAAGGTATAAATACTTGTCTCTCTAAATTCTGTTGTACTTTTTTAAATATTTAAAAACTGTCAGAAAAACAAATATTTGTTACTTAATTTTTAAATTAAATAGTTTCTTAATGTATGAGTAACCTTCAAGAAATAAAAATAAATGGTGTTTGTTTATATTGTTTGTTTATACGAATAATAATATTCATATATAATTGATATTCAATGATATATGCCTAAAATTGTTAACAGTGTGTTAATTTTATGTACCATAGCTAATTACTACCAATTCAAAAATATTTGAGTTGTATGCAATTCTTCAAATTGTATTTCAATATATATTTAAAATAATATTTACATAATTAACGCTTTAATAATAGTTATATTATACAAAAACGTAAAATAATTTTTAAATGGTGAACATTTTTTTCTTTAAATGAGAAACATGATAATTAAAATATTAATGTATTCGTTCTTTATGACATCTTTACAAATAAATATATAAGGAAATTAGAATTATAAATAATATAGTCTTATTAGTTAAATATTAAATAAATATATTTATATTTTTATATAAATTTATACGTAATATTTTTATAAATAGGTCATGTGGCTGTGGATGTGCACATTAATTTTTGGTTTCATGCCTAGTAGTATGGTTAAACGTTGGTTCAACCAAAACATATCTATTATGTGTTTTCAAGTTTTATCTGCTTCACTATCTCCAGTCATCACTTATCATAATCGCGAGAATCTACCAAAACAGGGCATTTGTGTTGCCAATCATACATCTCCCATTGATGTACTAGTATTGGCATGCGATAACCCTTATGCTCTGGTGTGTCACACAATGCACTATCATTATTTCATAATGCAACAATTTAAAAAGTAGTTTATCCAAAAAAATTCCATATTAAGCACTACAAAGATATTACACGTTTAATAATATAAAATAATATACATTTAACATTCGCAATATATGCAATAATAATTTCACAAATTTTTTATTAACATTTAAAGTTAATATATAAGAAAAAAAATTTACTTTTCTATTAATTTAATCACACTTCAATTTAATATTTTGGGTAAACTACAATTCTTTACCTTGTTTATAATATACATATAAACATTTACTATAATTATGTATTATATTTAGATTGGTCAACGGCATGGTGGATTTTTAGGAATCCTTCAACGAGCATTAGCCAGAGCATCTCCTCATTTATGGTTTGAACGATCTGAAGCGAAAGACAGGGAAATTGTTGCAATAAGGTAATTTTTATATTATCTTTTACACAATGTATCCATTTTTTATTTAGATATTTTATAATCTATGTTCATTACTTTGTATTTATAATACTAACATTTACAATTAATAAAAATGAATGTGTTAAACATTGTATATGTTAAATTAAAATAACATATTTAGAATTAGTAAAAATAACGTAAAACCTTTTTTAGACTTCGGGAACATGTATCAAATCCAATAAATCCTCCAATATTAGTATTTCCAGAAGGAACATGTATCAATAATACATCCGTAATGCAATTTAAAAAAGGAAGTTTTGAAGTTGGCAGTGTTATTTACCCTGTAGCTATTAAGGTTAATTGATAATTTATTTATTTCTTTACAAATTTATGTAAATAATATAATACAAAATTATATTTTTTCGGTGATTTAGTATGATCCAAGGTTTGGAGATGCATTTTGGAATAGCAGTAAATATTCTATGCTTCAGCATTTATATTTAATGATGACATCTTGGGCTATTGTTTGTGATGTATGGTACCTACCTCCAATGTACCAAAATGAAAATGAATCTGGTGCAGATTTTGCAAATCGAGTAAAACGAGTAATTGCTGATCAAGGTGGTCTTGTTGACCTAGTATGGTAAGAACATATAAGTATCTTAAATTGAATGGATTAGTTTTCTAAAATTGAAAAAATTATTAAAGATTATGTAAAATTTGATTATATTGTCATATTATTTTATTGAGCCAATTAATATTTGCTATATTCATATATTTTTTGTAAGTGAAGTTAAATACTTCGAATATATTAATTAAAATTATTTGTTTACGTTATATGTATTTTTATTATAAAAAGTTTAGTAGTACTTTTAAAGTTTTATGTCACTTGACATAATTGACTTATACCTTGCATGTATTGCAATTAATTTTTTTGGTAAATTCAAAATAGTATACTTTTATTATAATATATTTGATAATGAATAATATACGTATATATTTATTTAAACTAAAATATTTTTCAGGGATGGTCAACTTAAACGTTATAAACCAAAAAAAGAATGGAAAGAAAGACAACAAGAAGAATTCAGTAAACGACTCAAAGTTGAATAGCACAAGTTTAAATCTTTATTGTTTAATATATAAATTGTTCATATGACATAGAAGATAAAAATTGCTTAAATGCCTTAAACATGTCATGATAAAAATGAAAAGACCATCTACAAGAACAAAACCTAGTCTTATATAAAATAAAAAACCAAATTGTTTGTTTATGTATATTTATTTTAGATTTAAATAATTGAATAGGTATTAACTGAATTATATTATATTTGTTGTAAATCGTAATATTGATATCGGGGACAGTCGGTAAATGTGGATTCTGTCTGTGATCTAATTAAGATTTTTATTATTGAAAATTTCTAAAATTTTAATGTTATAAACGTTGAATGTTTTTAATTATTTTTGTAATTTACATTTTATTTCTTATTGCTAGTTGTATAATGTTACTTTTAAATATTCAATGCTTATTTTACATTGAAATGTATGTTAATTGCAAAATTAATTTAGTTAGTTCCTTTTTTTGTTTTTATGAATTATAAATTTATATGTACAGAATGTAAGGTTAATTTTGTATTTAAATTTCTTTTGGAACGTCGATTTGATTTAAATGTGTTCGTTGCAGCATTTGTCTTCATAGTTTACTTCAATATTATTTTTAATATTGCAAATTAACCCTTACATACTTATTAATACAATTCAAAATATTCATTGATACAAACAAATATATATTTACTATTCTAATTAACGAACATTTCTAATAGAGCAATACTAAAATAATTCAACATTTTATCATTTTCATACATAAATTGACGATTATTATTTTTACATATTCATTAATATTATTTTTCGGAAATGGGTTATTTAGGTTAAAACTGTATGAAATAAAAAAAATTCTGTCGGTGTCAAATATTAATTTTACATATATTAAGTGACAAATATATATAGTTAAATTAATATGGATTATATATATATATAAACAAAGTGAACCATTAACATAACATTAACTTTAATACATTTTTATTCTCTCATGGTTTATTTATAAGTAATGGATTATTTTGTAAACTAAAACCAATAAATAAAAATTCAATAATGCCATTTGAAATGCCAATTATACAATCGACACTACAGAATTAATAAATTGAGACTGGTTCTTAGAAAATATTTTTTTTGTTTAGGATAGTATGCATTTTGTACATGCGAAATTATTAAACATAATATGACTTATTAGTTAAATAAGCAATTATTAAATATTCTATTTTGTTGCCTATAAATTGTTTCAATAAAAGAATTATCCGTTTATATTTTTTTTATAATTTTAAAGATTTTTAATATAATTTTTTTCTTTTTAACATGAATTACTGATGTGATATCTATTGAGGTTAAGCTTTGAGCATTATGATGGTATATATATTAACTTTTTAAAGGAATAATTTGTAATATTTTGTTTTCCACATTTGATGCGTTGAATTCTTCAAACTTATCTGTAGGCCTTGAAATTAACAAATTGTGTTTATTTTAAAGATTCAAACAAAATTATTAAAATTGTTACCTTTTATCTTACTGTTCTATCAAAGATGATGTATAAATCTCATACATTCATTGTCATAATTCCGAAGTATATTTTTAAAAAATTTATCTTCATCAAATGTTTCAGTTTTAATATTTTCTATACACATAAAAACAACTGAGAATAAAAAAATTGTTAAATTGTATGTGTACGTACTATGTGTAATATTGTCTCTTTCTAATATATATTCTGCAATTTCTAGATTTTTTTTTTTAGTAAGTTACTTAATGCTTTTTGATTTTTCTTCAATAACTGAATTACTTTTAAAAGAGGACTCATCAAATTTGAATAAAACTATATAAAACATAAATTAATAATTAACAGGATAAATGCCAAAATTCAGAATATTAAATATTGATTACATCGAAAGTAAAAAAGTATTCCTTAAGTTTAAAAGATTAAATACGCAAAAAACTTGCACAAATACTTGGAAGTATATTATATTCAATTAATATATTTTATTTTTATATATAATATGTACTTAATTCCAAAATAATTAGTTTTTTTTATATGTATGATATATTATGTAATTTATATAAAAAATAAATATTTAATTTTTACATAATGTAATGGAGGATTTATTTATCTTGCACTTGTTATTTATGCAACATATAAAAACCATTTTTGTTTGGATATGACAGATAAGAAAGTTGATAAATAGTTTATATGTGATAAAAATTAATAATTGTTTTTGCTCTGATATCTATGTTATAATAGTTTTTAGCAACCTTATTGAAACCAAAAGGAATTGTACTATTAAGTAACATATACGGTCAATGTATATTACACGGCATTTAACTTATTAATATAAGGCTCTATTATAAAAAACTTAAAACAACGTTTTAATAAGTGCTCAAAAACTAATATTGTTGGTTACATTTTCTAATAATGTACTAGTGATACTTTAAATAAATTATACACGTAATGAAACACAATAAATGTTTATAATATAGTAGAATATGATCAATACTTACATAATTGACATATTTTGATTCCAATTTTAATTCAAATAATATATATAATAATAATATAATTAATAATAAAATCAATATCTGTTCTACTATTTAAATGTTTCGGATGAAAATTATAACTAATATTTTTTCCTTTAATATTTTCTAAATATTTTATTACATCTTCAACATCAACTTCAATATTCTTATCCGTTTTCTGAAAATAAAAAAAAAATTGACGTAAATTAAATTTATTATGTATGTAACATAATTCTATTTAAAAATTAAGGATTTAGAAATTTGAGGTCTTTTACACAAAATATAACTTAATTGTTTTTATATTTTAAAGCGCAATTTGAGTGAAAATCATATATCAATTATGATGTATAATTACAATGATTATAAATACTAAAAATTTGCTTAAATAAATGAAAAATAATATTATTAAAGTATAATTGTTTGTAATTATAATTGCGTGGTTTAATACAAGCGGTCTATATTATTAAAACAAATTCTTTGGCGATTAATTTATTCCTATTCTAGGGTTTAAGTTTAAAAGACGCATATCATTCTCGGTTAATTCAATATTATTTTACGACTTAATACATTTAAAACTAATTTTGAATACACCAAAGTAATATACAAAGTATATCAATTAGTATTAAGTGTAGTTGCATCATTTTTTTTCTACGATCGTCACAAAAATAGTACGAACTTTTTCTTGAACATATTTGAACCACTCTTTTTACAATGTTATAGATACCATTTTATTTTACCTAATTTTAAACCTAACTTTAATATAAGATTTATTGTTGGACATTATTCGATATCGTTATCACTTATCTATCGCAGAAATTTATATACATTTTATTTATAGATACAATCATTGATTATACATCATTATAGATTGCTTACAGTAATATAAAATACTTTGCGCCGTAGATGGCGGCTGCCGCTATACAGCGTGACGGTTTAATTTTAGTTATGGCGGATTACGTTTAGATCGCTAGTGTAGTCTGAACATTAAAGAGTGGGAACTAATTCAGTCATCGCAGCGTGATTGCTACGTTGAAGTACTATATATATATATATTTTTTAAATATTTATTCACACTATAGATACTGTATATAGTAATATTGTGTAGTAGACAACCATGCAAAGAACGTTATTTGTATGTCATTGAATTGTTATTTACAACTATAATATTTAAAGAACACAAATTAATCAATGTAGAATTACAATAAAGCTACACAGCAGATTGCAAAACTGAAGGTGTTACAACACATTTGTTATTAAATTGTAAAATTTATTAAATTTTTTCTTTATTATTATTTTTTAACGCTTATTATAACTATAATAGTCTCTTAATAAAATTAAAACCTAATATATTATTATTAAAAAATTAAATAATTACATATTATATTTGTACTGTTGTTTTGTATAATTTTTGCGTTATTAAATACGTGTTAGTTAGATTATTTTTCATTTTGTTTACTAAAATAATGTATTCAGTAAATCCAGTGTATTTTATAAGTCAAATTACCTTGTGTCTTTATTTTTGTTTGATAACAGTAAAGAAAGTACGGGTAGTTATGAGGGCAGTCGACAAAAAGAAATTTCGATTATTCCAAACATAATCCTCTAACCTTCCGAAATTAAATAATATATCATATTTTATAATATTAACGCAACCTATCTGCAGCAACAAATTTTATATTGCTTTGAGCAATCTATAGTAATATATAATCAATGATACAATATGTACATATATATATTTTTTTTTTATTTAAACTTTGTAAAACAATTAGTCTTGACAATTAGAAATTATTAAACAACAAGAAAAAAAAAGACAAAAGAAATTAGACAAAAATACAATTAAGTAATTAGACAAGAAAAAAAAAGAAAAACCTGAATTAAAAAATTTTTAAATACGAAACCCTGAATTATAGAAAAAAGATAAGGTGGCGATAATAACAGTACGAGATTTAGAAGAAAGAATATGATGGGTATTAAATGGGATATTGAGAGAATTCAGAAGAGAAA